>QVTF01005977.1:42500-52500 GCA_003573665.1 Oxygymnocypris stewartii | reverse complement strand
GTAGTTTATGACAGCGCTTCTAAACTGGACATCACATGTGCCCCAGCACACAACTGGGAGTCTTTATTCAGTGTGTCAAAATATACAAAACGTCTTTATAGTCACACTGAAAACTATTATTATCATGAACTGGTCTTGTTTTATAGATGATCGATTGGACACACAACCTTCGACATAGACAGCAAAAGAGAGGATGTTTCTCCTCATTTCTGAGAGCTGGTTATGGCTGTTTATTGATGTCCAATGGTTCATGATTATATGATTTATTGTGTTTTTATCACTGTTTGTCCCTGCTGATCAGATCAGATGTTACTAGGGCATTGCTAGGTAGTCGTTAGGGGGTTCTGGGTGGTTGCTAGGGTGTTGCTAGGTAGTTAGGGGTTCTAGTTGGTTGCCAGGGTGTTGCTAGGTAGTCATTTGAGGGTTCTATGTGGTTGCTAAGTAGTCATTGGTTCTCCTGAGTGGTTGTTATGTGTTCTGACCAGTTACTAGAGTGTTGCTAGATAATGGTTATGGGGTTCTGGGTGGTTGCTAGGTAGTTAGGGGTTCTTGTTGGTTGCCAGGGTGTGGCTAGGTAGTCATTTGAGGGTTCCAGGTGATTGCTAAGTAGTCATTGGGGCTCCTGAGTGGTTGCTAGGTAGTTGTTATGTGTTCTGATCGGTTACTAGGGTGTTGCTAGATAATAGTTAGGGGGTTATTGGTGGTTGCAAGGTAGTTTGGTATTCTGGTTGCTAGGGTGTTGCTCGGTAGTCATTTAAGGGTTCTATGTGGTTTCCACATAGTCATTGGGGCTCCTGTGTTGCTAGGTAGTTGTTCTGACTGGTTACTAGAGTGTTGCTTGATAATAGTTGGGGGTTCTGGGTGGTTGCCAGAGTGTTGCTAGGTAGTCGCTAGGGGGTTCTTGGTCGTTGCTAGGTAGTTTAGGGTTCTAGTTGGTTGCCAGGGTGTTGCTAGGTAGCCAATTTGGGTTCTGGGTTATTGCTAGGGTGTTGGTGGTTCTGGGTGGTTGCTATAGTGTTGCTAGGGTACTCATTTGAGGGTTCTAGGTGGTTTCCAAGTATCACTGGGGCTCTTGGGTGGTTGCTAGGGAGTTGTTGGGTGGTTCTGGTTGGTTGCCAGGGTGTTGCTAGGAATTTGTTAGGGATTGTATGCGGTTGGAGTTCTGGTTGGTTGTTTGATGTGGCTCTGTAGTTTTTTGATTACTAGGGTGTTTCTAGACAGTAGTTACTAGGTTTTGTTTGGTTGCTAGGGTGCTGCTAGGTAGTCATTAGTTGGTTCGGACATCAACACCAAAAGTGAAGAAGCGTTTCTCCCCCGTTCTGAAAGCTGGTAAGTGTGTATTTTGATGAATTGCTTTCATGGCTGTTTCTTTCCCACAAGCTGAGCACTTGTTATCCAATGCTATATAAATATGATAATATTCATGATTCAAAAGTGAAAATGAGCAGTGTATGGCTCACCTTGTGGGTCGCTCTGTGTGCCGTTCTCTTCTTTGGCGCTCTCCGGGTCACCTGAAGAGAAAGCACATGTTCTCATCACACTCGCTGTGTTATCTCAGACTCAGATGTTCATGTGAGTGAAAGTGTAAACACCACACACCTCTCTGGACTTTGAAGCACAGTTTTTTCTTCTGATAGGTGAAGTATCCGGTTATGGCTGCAACAGCTGCTACTGCGATCCCACAAACAACACCTACAACCGTACCGGATCCGCTGTCTGCAACATAACCACACACAGCGGGTCAGCCGTGTCCGTGAGTGTGTATATGGTTATTCAAGTGTTCTGGGTGGTTGCTAGGGAGTTGTTGGGGAGTTCTGAGTGGTTCCTAGGGAGTTGTTAGGACATTCTGGGTGGTTGTTAGGGAGTTCTGAGTGGTTGCTAGGGAGTTGTTAGGGAGTTCTGAGTGGTTGCTAGGGAGTTCTGAGTGGTTGCTAGGGAGTTGTTAGGAAATTCTGGGGGTTGTTAGGGAGTTCTGAGTGGTTGCTAGGGAGTTGTTAGGAAATTCTGGGTGGTTGTTAGGGAGTTCCGAGTGGTTGCTAGAGAGTTGTTAGGGAGTTCTGAGTGGTTGCTAGGGAGTTGTTAGGGAGTTCTGAGTGATTGCTAGGGAGTTGTTAGGAAATTATGGGGGGTTGTTAGGGAGTTCTGAGTGGTTGCTGGGGAGTTGTTAGGGAGTTCTGAGTGGTTGCTGGGGAGTTGTTAGGGAGCTCTGAGTGGTTGCTGGGGAGTTGTCGGGGAGTTCTGAGTGGTTGCTAGGAAGTTGTCAGGGAGTTCTGAGTGGTTGCTGGGGAGTTGTCAGGGAGCTCTGAGTGGTTGCTGGGGAGTTGTCAGGGAGTTCTGAGTCGTTGCTGGGGAGTTGTCAGGGAGTTCTGAGTCGTTACTGGGGAGTTGTCGGGAAGTTCTGAGTGGTTGCTAGGGAGTTGTCGGGGAGTTCTGTGTGGTTGCTGGGGAGTTGTCGGGGAGTTCTGAGTGGTTGCTGGGGAGTTGTCGGGGAGTTCTGAGTGGTTGCTGGGGAGTTGTCGGGGAGTTCTGAGTGGTTGCTGGGGAGTTGTCGGGGAGTTCTGAGTGGTTGCTAGGGAGTTGTCGGGGAGTTCTGGGTGGTTGCTGGGGAGTTGTCGGGGAGTTCTGAGTGGTTGCTGGGGAGTTGTCGGGGAGTTCTGAGTGGTTGCTGGGGAGTTGTCGGGGAATTCTGAGTGGTTGCTGGGGAGATGTCGGGGAGTTCTGAGTGGTTGCTGGGGAGTTGTCGGGGAGTTCTGAGTGGTTGCTAGGGAGTTGTCAGGGAATTCTGAGTGGTTGATGGGGAGTTGTCGGGGAATTCTGAGTGGTTGCTGGGGAGTTGTCGGGGAATTCTGAGTGGTTGCTGGGGAGTTGTCGGGGAGTTCTGAGTGGTTGCTGGGGAGTTGTCAGGGAATTCTGAGTGGTTGCTGGGGAGTTGTCAGGGAGTTCTGAGTGGTTGCTGGGGAGTTGTCAGGGAGCTCTGAGTGGTTGCTGGGGAGTTGTCAGGGAGCTCTGAGTGGTTGCTGGGGAGTTGTCAGGGAGCTCTGAGTGGTTGCTGGGGAGTTGTCAGGGAGCTCTGAGTGGTTGCTGGGGAGTTGTCAGGTAGTTCTGAGTGGTTGCTGGGGAGTTGTCAGGGAGCTCTGAGTGGTTGCTGGGGAGTTGTCAGGGAGCTCTGAGTGGTTGCTGGGGAGTTGTCAGGTAGTTCTGAGTGGTTGCTGGGGAGCTCTGAGTGGTTGCTAGTGAGTTCATAGGTAGTTGTTAGCAGTACTGTGAAGTAATGGATTATGTTACTAACTACACTTTTTTTCATGTAAAATCTGGAATCAGTAACGAATCACAACTTGTAATTAATCCACCCAGCACTGGTTGCTAGGGCGTTGCTAGGGAGTCATAAGAAGATTCTAGGTGAAGATATAGAATCCCCCCCCCCATGTCTCTCTGATCTGCAGGACTATGGATGTGATTTTCTTAACCTGTTTTACTGTCCAGCAGGTGAAGATATTTAGTGTCACTTATGAATATGAATGATTAGTGAGTTAACACTGAGCACTAATAACAGCTCGACTGAACAAACACATGATCATCTGTAACTCAGTCTAACAGACACAAGATCTGCTCGTCACTGATCCTGCTTCACTAACGTCAACAAACACTGATCAATGTTAAAATCACTATTTTTTATATATATATATTAGTGGTGGGCCGTTATCGGCGTTAACATGCTGCGTTAACGTGAGACTCTTATCGGCGATAAAAAAAATATCGCCGTTAATCTATTCTCAAAGTTGGGTTGGGAGCTGGGTCTATACTACGCAAGCTATGATGACTTTCACCCTGATATTTTAGCGCGGATGTATACCTAGCCGAATTGCACTGTAGGGGGCGAGAACGAGTCTTCGAACTAGAGGCTCGCAGTCCGTGATGGACAGATTGTTAACGGCTGGTCTATGTGGTAATACAATCGGGCAGGACATCCAAACGCTCACCTATCATTCATCAACCTCAAATATGGCTTTTCATCTGAAAGATGTATGTAGTAGCAACTTTACATGGCCGCTCAATATGATGTTAACCTAGAGAAATGTGCGCTATTGAAGTGTTTGTGTGGAAGCGCGATTGCTGCAAGACAGGCTGCGGTGCACTCACTTGCTCTTAAAATCTCCGTCATTTTTGGTCATACAGATAAAAGTAGCCTAATACATCTTTCGAATCTGTAAAGACTCTACGTTTATTTGTGTGCACTCAGAATAACAACGAAACGTTGCGCTTTTAAGCAAACAGGATGCGCTTTAGGTCTCATGTGAACTTGAGCGAGAAACTTAGAAACTCCGTCTTTGAAAAATATATCTATAGAGAGTGAAATGTCTAAAAAATAAAAATAGAAGATGTGTGAGTTAGCATGGATGATTTACATGAAATTTAATCTGTGCAACACTGTGCATAATAAGATGGCTTTCAGTTCAATATAATAACAAAAAACGACATTTTGGGCTTACTTTTAGTCATTATTTGGGTAGCACACATATTCTGAATGCCTTCGGCAGAATTCAAATGAGCCATTTTAATCTAGATTAATCTAGATTAATTCCAAAATTAATCTAGATTAATCTAGATAAAAAAAATTAATCTATGCCCACCTCTAATATATATATATAATATCAGAGGATAAGAAGAAACAATAATAATGCACATACTGGTCCACTAGATGGCAGCATTATACTGGAGCCACTTCAGGTTTATACTGAAGCACATTTCTGCCACACACAAAAAATAAATCATGCTTTCATAAAACAATATTATGACAAAAAATAATTAAATAGTTACAATTATACAATTAAAAAATATTAAAAAGTCAAAATTATGACATACTACGTCAATAAAAAATAAATTATGCAAAAAGCCAAAATTATGACATACTACATTATAGCCAAAAAACGTCAAACTTTTGTCATAATGATATACATTTTTTTATCATAATAATTTCAACATTTTATCTCAAAATAATTTTTATAAAAAAAAAAAAATTGTTTTATAACGTAACTCTCTAAAGCGTGTTTCATCATCTATTCTATACTGTTTTCATGTTTGACATTTAGTCATAATTTCAATTATTTTTTTCTCAAAATTAAGACTTTTTAAATCTCAGATTTTTTAATATAGATAATTTCAAAATCTCATAATGTACATTTTGTCATAATAAAAATGTTATCCCAATTTAGATGTTTTTATAATTCAATATTTATACTTTTTATGTCATAACTGTAATTTCAACGTAGTTATTTTCTCAAGCACCAACGGGGTAATTTATCATTTAGACTTTTTAATTTAATAATTAGTACATTTTATGCTAATTGTGACTCATAATTTCATGAATTCTTTGGTATTTGTATTTGCCATTTTTGTATTTGTCATAATTTTTTTCTTAATCTTGTAACTGATTTTTTTACTCTCGTAATTGACATTTTGTCATCATTTTGACTCTTGTCTCCTAATTTAGATTTTGCATCAATCTAAAACAGTATAATCATAATGTAATTGATAATTATTTAATAATTATTACATAAAATGCCATAATTTTGACTCAGAATTTCAACTTGTTTCTCGTAATTATGACTTATGTCATAATCTTTACTTTTTATCTGGTAATTTAGATTTTTTTTTCACAATTATCATTTTTTCATAGTCATAATTTTAGCTTTTTGTCATCATTTTGATGTTTTTATTTGACCATGAGTACTTGATGTCACTCCGAACCATATTACTCCCTCTCTTCCATGAAGCGTTAGATGATCGTGCCTGTTACGTTATGATGTTTGTTTCTTATTGTATTTTTCATAATATTTGTATTCTGTTGGATGTTTTCTTTGAGTTTCAGATCGCCGCTGATTTGCTATGTCTTGCTGCTTATTAGCAGTAATTGGGTGATTAGCAGACGGTTCTCTTTAAAATGGATCTTCCGTTCTTCAGAAGAGGGCGGGTGTGACTTCGGGCCGGTCGCACTGCTCCAGGCTTCCCGTTGGCCGCCAGACCAAACTGTCTTGTGCTTTTGAATATTTCGTTTGATTATTGGTTTAGTTTGGAATGTGGTAGAAATGTAGGAGAGACCTGCTTTCTTTTGTTTAAAACCCCCATTTGTATGATGTTTATGTTAAGAGTAGGTAGGTTAGATTGATTGTATTTATTTTCCTTTCCTTTCTTTGTGGTAGGTTAGTTATATTGCTGATTTATTTTTAGATTGGTTTTGTTTGTTATTTTGGCCTTGGGTCTCTCTGACGAAAGATGCCACTAGATTAAGCTAGTTTTTTTCCTCTTTACATTTCTTTGCCAACAAATTTGTATTGCTTTAATATTATTTTTGGTTGGACCGTGGGTCCCTTAAGGAGATCTGCTAACTATTGGTGGTTTTCCCTAATTTATCTACAATAAATTTACTTTATAAGTGATTGTGATTTTGTTTGGGTCCTTTCTGGTCTGACTGCCTGCTGGAAGTCTTGTCCTTTTAATGTATTGCGTCTTACCCCTAGCGGACGTAATAGTGCCAGAAAGTGTATTTAATAACGAGAAATGACACGGTTTGACATCCCTGGCTCCTGCATGCCTTGAACGCAAACATGACGTGTTTAACAGCTGATCACTATTTGTTCTGAACACATGAAGCAGAATCAGTGACGAGCAGATCTTTGTGTGTGTTAGACTGCGTGGCCCGGCAGGTATTACAGGCGATTAACTCGAGGTGATAATCATGTCATTACTGGTGTTTGTTCAGTCAAGCATCAGTATTACTAGCACTCAGCGTTAGGGGTTTGTTCAAATCAATAAGCATAAGTACTTATGAGTAACCCTAAATATGTTCACCTGCTAGACTAAACAAACTAAACAAAATCCCACAGACTTGCTTTGAAGAAGGGACCCGAGCCACATCTACAGAGCTTAAGATCAAAGAGATGCGAGGGGTGAACAACCCGGAACCCCCAACAAATACCTAACAACAACCTAGCAACCACCCAGAACCCTCTAAGAACTCCCAGCAACACCCTAGCAACCACCCAGAACCCTCTAAGAACTCCCAGCAACACCCTAGCAACCCCCTGATCCCCCTAACAACAAGACTCCACCCAGAACTCTCCAGCATGTTGACTTTCTCACAAATGTAACACTTAATAAATGTTTGTATCTATGATGCAGCAGAAGGATAAGATACCGTTCGACCCAGAAACGCCTCCAGCGCTGCGAGCTGTAACGAGAGAAAACATAACGAGATTCAACTCAAATATTACTAATAACTGTTGCTGTGTGATATGAAGAAAACACAAAAACACTGCTTTCTTTCTTTATTTTAGATGTCTTTGATGCACACATTTAAACAATGTATTGCTTACAATATTTATATATATATATATATTTGTTATTTTATTATATTTCCAGGAAATGCTTTATACATCAATATATCTGATGCCTAGAACCCTGAGCTCAAATTAATTATACCATTTATATGATTTAATATGCTTATAATATTAACATGTTTTAATTGATAACAAAAACTGTTAATCTTTAGCGTCTCAAGACCTTGAGCAAGAGCAAGTAAGCATTATAATTTATGCCAGACTCAATTTCCTTCATTTAACCTCATAATAATGCATAATGAGATTAAAGTATCCCGTAAATATGATATAAAACCCGAAGCGCCGTACCTTTGCCTTGACCTGTGCTGTGACGGTCTGCCCCCCCCATCGCTTTCTCTACTGCAAGCAAACATATGCATAACATAAAGCATTGTGTTTATACATGATATTAATATTGCATGTTTATGGACATTACCTGGATCCTCTGCTTGTGCTTTCTCTTCTGTAAAGTAAATGATAGATGAACTGGTTATCGTGCACACACATAAGCTCAGCTTCATCTTACTCTGAATCACTAATCATCTCTTAATTGATAGTTTGACTCGTTAAACCAGGAGCAGCAGATTAATGAAGTGTGTGATCATCACTAACTAGACACTGAGTTTAGTGATCAGACACACACCGCTGCATCAGTCGTGCGTTCGTGAGTGTTTGAGACGCGGGGGGGGGGGGGGGGGGGGGGTGATGCATCATGTGACGAGGCTAACGAGGTTTAGACACTAATTATTCGGTGCACTGACTGACAAGAGATTGGAATAATTAAAATACTTTCAATGTTTTTGAAAGAAGTCTCTTTTGTTCACCAAGGCTGCATTTATTTGATTAAAAATACTGTAAAAAATTATGAAATATTATTGTGATGTAAAACAGCTGTTTTTATGTGAATATGCGTTAAACTGTAATTTATTTCTGTATTTTCAGCATCATTACTGCAGTCTTCAGTGTCACATGATCTTCAGAAATCATAATAATATACTGATTTACTGCTCAAGAAACATTTCTGATTATTATCGATGTTGAAAACAGTATTTTTGTGGAAAGCGTGATATATTTTATTTTTAAGGATTCACAGATGAATAGAAATGTCAAAAGAAAACCATTTATTGGTTATGTATTTTATAAATATAATATTTTGTAATATTATAAGTGTCTTTAATGTCACTTTTGATTAATTTAATGCATTCTAGATGATTAAAAGCATGACTGTTTTCAACATTGATAATAATCAGAAATGTTTCTTATTATTATGATTTCTGAAGATCATGTGACACTGAAGACTGCAGTAATGATGCTGAAAATACACAGAAATAAATTACAGTTTAACACATATTCACATAGAAAACATCTGTTTTAAATAACAATAATATTTCACAATTTTTACTGTATTTTTCTAAATAAATTCAGCCTTGTTGAGCAGAAGAGACTTCTTTCTAAAACATGAATTAATTGTAATAACAATCTGTTCTTTATAGACTCAGAGAGAAGCTGATGGGTGCCGTCTCTGTTAAATGATGAGAATGTAAGTATAATTCATAATTAATCTACTCACATGCAACAATACAGTACATGTATAACTGTAACAGTCAGGGATCGTTTTAAGATTTAAATCACCAGAAATGATGATCTCTTACCTAAATCATCATCGAAAGCATCAGAAAGATCAAATCTTTCAGAATGAACTGCAGAAACACAAAAGCAGAGAGTAAATATAGTTTAAAAGACTTTAATAAATGATGATAATCGGGTGTCAGACCTTGGTCTGCGTCGTCAGAGTCCACGGGTTCCTCCAGTACAGCGGTCAAATCTGGAAAACACAATATAATATTCATAATCCACAACAAACATCCAAGTCACATTTCACAATCTGTCATCTGATTATTTATATTCATGACTATCAGGCTTTTCAGCCAAATCATCATTACTGTAATATGCACTGACAAGTGTTTAATTCCTATTATTATTATTATAATTCCTATTTTTCTTAATGAATCTCAATAGACTTTAATTACTGTAATACAATATAAAAAACATAGAGCAACAAATATTACCATAATCTACAAATACCTCAAAATAAATACTGTAATTCAATTAAATAATTAGTTGTTTTTTCATATGTCAGTAATGAGAATTTGGTGGGAAAATATGCTTAATTTTCTTAAATAAAATGTAAATATGAATGTAACAAAAATATATTTAGTTAAATATAATATCCTATTTATTTTTTTTATGGGCGAGTAATATGTATAATTTTTCTACAGTAATGATAATTTAGAAGAAATAAAACGTGCGTAGTCACAAAAGTCATGTAAATATAAAATATGAATGTACTTAAAAAATACATTTAAAAAAATGTACATGCATATTTTTTTTTGTTTATTATAATTTCAAATTTCTTCCTTTTGATTACGGGCAAATCGTTTTTTTTTTACATGATAGTATTGAGAATTTGGAGAGGAAATATGCTTAATTATCACAAAAATAATGTCTATATATATATATATGTAAAATATAATATCCAAATTTTCTTTTGATTATGAGCGAATAATAGATTGTTTTTTACATGTCAGTAAAGAGAATTTGGAGGGAAAAATTTGTTTAATTAT
>QVTF01005977.1:0-40000 GCA_003573665.1 Oxygymnocypris stewartii | reverse complement strand
CACCTGGAGCTTCTGCAGGCGTGATTTCTAACAAAACAATGATTTTTTTTAGATGTCTTCTAGCATGAACAGTCAAAAAAACAATGACTCATATATATATTGTTATTATAGAAAACATTAGTCAACAGACAGATCACCCTCATCCCCAAAACCATCATCAAACTTCACGAGATTGAAGCAAACACAACCCTGACCACATTAAATACAGGCTCTGAGTCTCGCGTATGGATTATGAACGTGTTTTAAATGATAAAAACACACACAGACTGTATGAGGTCAGAGATGGTGTCGGTATTTATTAAAATCATTTTCTTTATAAAGATTGATATGACAATATTTACATAGCACCATAGTAACGAGTTGAGGTTGTTATAGTGTAACTGTGGCAATACAAATCTATTGTTTCTATGCAAGCAAAGCAGAGTTTCGTCAGATTGTAAAGATTAAACTGAGATAAAGACGTCAGTAAATCTCTGTTTCACCTTCTTCAGTAACTTCAGGATCTCCGGCAGGTGCATCGGCTTCTGAAAGACAAAATCATATTTAAACATACAGATAATATGACAGAAAGTGAGCTGCGAAGCTGTTTTAGATGCACTGATCAATCTGTTTGTATTAATACAGGCTTTTATTAATAAGCACTCAAAGCTTTGGATGCAATCACAAAATATTTCACCTATAAATTTAATATAAAATTGCATATAAAATTCCCATGCATTTGGATTAGAGTTTTAACATAAACTAATAATAATAACACATGCGATGCATATTTGCCAGTCATACATAACTCTGTTATTATAATTAACTAAAACTAAAATTACAATCATATTTTAAAAAAACAAACGTTAAAGCACAAAAAAGTGTAAAAGTTTAGTTTTTTAAATATAAATAAATTTTACCTGAAATAAAATTTAATATATAAAACTTATTTTATTCAGCTGATTTTCACGGCAACATTTCGAATTAATCTTGATTAACTAAAACCAAAATAAAAATGTATAAAACTATATAAACATATTTTAAAACAACAAAAACTAATAATAATGATGAAAATGCATAGGAAATAACTAAAAAATTAACATGAAAGCATAACATATAAAAATGCAATCTAATTCAAACATATTTATATAATTTATATTATATAAATTATAACATTTATATAACTGTAAAAAAAAAACATTTTCGCTGGGATTTTCATGTGAAATTAAAATCATACAATTTTTGTTTAGTTGGTTTTTCATCTAATATAATATTGAATTATTGAATTATTATTATCCACTGAAAGCTGGATATTAATAGACAGGTTAACTTTTTGTATATAATAAAACAAACTGACGTTAAATTTTTTTAAGAAGCAAAAAATGTCTTTGAGCTTTATTTCCATTACCGAATAATTTTAATAGTTTCAGTTATTAGTGTTTCTGCTTGAACTGGTTTAGTTTCTTCAGCGAAACGCAAGAGAGAGGAAAATACGTCCCAGTCAAAACCACAGGATTATTATGGGCTTCCCGGTGAATTTATATGACTTTTCCAGGCCTTCATGGTTACAGGATATTTGAAGGATTTCTGAACTCGTTTCATTAAAGATAGCGTTCAGAAAGAGACGCTTCTGGCTATGAAATATTTCCGTGCTGAGAATAACTGGGACGCATTATCTGTTAGAAACCTGTTTTAAAGTGCCCCGATCTATCAGGTTTTATGGCTGGATCGGTGTTGTTTGTGGAGTGTAATGGTTTAATGTTTAATCAGATCGTCTAAGGACACACACATCAGGGTTTAAAGCACTTCTTGATTTTCTTTGGTGACTGAATAATAGTAAATGAAGTGTCTATTAACACACGGCATGCTGCGTTATTATACAGAGAATGCATTGACTAACAGACCAACTCTGATTATTATTATCAAACGTAAATAAATGTCAAATACATACATGTACCATTATACATATATATACGAGTTTGTTGAAGCTGTGCGTTACAGTGATTTTACCACAGAAAACAAGGGCTATTAACATTGTGCCTAAAAATATGTATTATTTTAGCATTATTTATATTTAATATATATATTTTTTTTTTTGCAATTTTATATGTTTTTGTTTTATTATTTTATATGTAATTTTTTTTATTATATATTTTTTCCATGTAAGCTTTGATTTATTTCCAGTTACATTTCAGTTTTTTTTAATCTAATATTTATATTTTATTTCAGCTTCATTTCAGTTACTGTCAATCTTAGATTTTTAATAGTTTTTTTTTATTATGTTTTTAGATAGTAATTTTAGTGCTTAACGTAAACTTTTCAGTTAGTTGCCAAGAAAATGTTTTTTTTCATAAAGTTTCATTAATTAAAGTTAACTAATATTTATTTTTGATTTAATTTCAGTTACTGCAAATACTTTTTTGTAGTTTTATTTGCTTGCAGTTAGTCCCCTTAAGTCCTTCAACTTAAACGCATTTCAGTTCCCATTCAGTCGGTCACATCCGACGTACGTCGTACTGACCAACGAATAGGAATCTCGCTAGAGAGACCAATCTGCTTCGAGTGTAACTAAAACGAGCCAATGCACATTGGCATGCAATCATATGCAGCAGCTGCTTACCTCGCAGCGTGGGTATATAATGAGCAGCATGTGCGTAGCATTTTTAGGTTTTCTCTTCGAAGCCGAACTGTTGTTCTCTGCTGGAAGTGATCTAAAAGAGTCTCTGCAGGACGGTGTAAAGTGTGGGTGTACAGCTCAGGAGCGGGGTCGAATTCTCTTTGTTTTTCCTTTGCTTCTCTTTTTTTGCCTTATTTGATCAGAAAGAGCTGCAAAGCCCATTCTCACAGCTGGTAAACGCTGCACTTTTAGAGCGCATAAATCATCAACGAGAGAGAGAGCACGCGACAGGCTGCACACATCCCTGTCTGTGTTGCCTCAGCCGTTCCCCTGCATGCTTCAGCACTGATTAAAAGAGCTAAGTCCCTAAAAGATCTTGCACAAGTACAGCTTGCGTCTTTTTAAAGATAACATTCTAATTGTGTGTTTCTGGATGTGGTCGTTACCTGGCACTGAATGGGATGGTCACGAGCGCTGCATCGTGTGTCTGGGCTTAGCGCACGCTGAGGCAGCGTTTGTGGATGAGTCATGTACCAATTGTGGAAAGAGGACCATCTCGGAGTTGCGGTCGAGACTCCAGTTCCTGCAAAGGGGCGGAGTCCCAGTGCCGCTGCCTCGTTCCAATCCAAGCGCACTTCCTTCGGGGAACCAACCCCCTAGGAACCCTCACTCCTCCTGCACTCCGCAGCCAGTAGAGATGCCGGGGGGTGCGAGCGCACCATCTCAAAGGTGTGCACCATTCGTATCCTTCAGAGCTCCTTTCGATGACCGGATGTCGATAGCTGCATTGGAGGGTGAGTCAGACTTTTCTGGGGATGACGCGTCGGCGCAGTTGCCTCTTTCGGGTACGGTAGCTGTGCCCTATTTGGATCCGGAAATAATGGCTATGCTTTTACGGGCCGCCAACGGGGTCGGGCTCGTGTGAAATCCTCCAGTGTGTCCCGAACCCTGGACGATTGGTTTCTCGGGGTGGCACGAGCTGGTTCTCAGTCACCCATCCCAGTTCCTTTCTTCCCGGATGTGCTGAAGAGCTCACCGGTACGTGCAAGGCACCTTTTACTGCCCGAAACCGTGTCGGTGGGCCCTCCTCCCTCACCACCCTTGATGGCGGTGTGGCTAAGGGTTACACGCGCTTGCTATGCAACTGTGCCCTAACTCCACCTGATGGGGGGAGCCGTCTCTCCCTTCCTGGGCCTGTAAGCACATGTCAGCTCTTACCAGCAAGGCTTACCAGATGCCTGTAGGGAAGCCGCTTCCGCCTTACACGCTATGGCGTTGTTGCTGGTCCATCAGGCCAAGGCACTGAGGGACCTGCACGAGGGTAGTCATGATCTGCAAGTTCTTCAGGAGTTTCCTGCCGTGACGGACCTAGCGCTTCGGGTGACGAAGGTTATGGCGCGGTCAGTGGGTCGTGCGATGTCCACTTTGGTGGTCCAGGAGTGCCATCTCTGGCTGTGTCTGGCCGACATGAGGGATACTGACAAGGTCAGGTTCCTGAATTCCCCTGTGACCCAGACCGGCCTCTTCAGTGGCATGGTCGAGAACTTGGCCCAGTTCTTGGCTGTATAGAAGTGCGATCAGTCACATCCTGCAATGGCGGTCCGCTGTTGCATCCTCTCCGCCACCGGCAGCAGCTCAGCCTGCTTGGTGGTGCCATGGAGCCAGTCGTAAGCAGGTCTCCAGCTCGTCCAGGCCTCCGCCAAGAGGGGCAGCAAAGCCAAGAGCAAGAGGCCCTAGGACAGGCGACCGGAGATGGTCGGAACTGCTCTTCAGGAGATGGTAACTGCACCGCTCCTTCCCTCGGAGGAGAGCCGGGTGGTAAGTCCTTTTTCTTTCTGTTCTGTTCTTTTCGGTACCCATATTTTCAATCAAAGAGCGGTTTCTATCATCTCCGGGTCCGAAGAGGGCTTGGAGAGTAGTAGGAGGAGCAAAACCTCACCACTCTCATCCACCTCTTCTATCGCCAGCAGACATCAGCGCGCAGTTCGAGAAGGTCACAAAAGCCTCTCCTGCACCTCCTATCCACTTTCGCCAGGCCTTTACTCCATTGTATCCTTGAGAACCGGATTTAGGCTGGGTTCTATATGTGTGACCCTAAAGTAATATGTGTTATTGCATGGTTTGTTCCTAAACGAAGCCCGTGTCTTTCCCTCTGGGAGAACCCACCTCTCGTCAGGTTGGAGTCACCTCAGTACTTCCATATGTGCGGGGTTAGTCCATATGTACTTCTCCACATAACTCCTTCAGGGAAGGATGTGGCTTCCGCAGCGTTCCTTTCCAGTGAAAGGGTATGCTTTCCCAGTGTTATCCAATAGTCTCACTGAATGTGTTTTTGGGGAACAGCTGTGATTGACACTCTCTGTGTTTGCCCTGTCCCTCCGTCCTTAAGCAAGGGGGTACAGGAGGCTTGCTAAAGAGTGCTGGAAGGGGGCAGCTCCTGTGGAATGGGAACTGAAATGAATGGGAACGTCTCGGTTCCCTGAAGGAGGGAACGGAGACGTACGTCCCGTCGCCACAGTCGCTGGACCCTGCTGATGCTGCCGCCTTACCTGTTCGGCTCCTCAGCGAAAAGCTGAAGATGCAACGCAACACAAGATGCATGCCAATGTGCATTGGCTCATTTTAGTTGCACTCAAAGCAGATTGGCCTCTCTAGCGAGATTCCTATTCGTCGGTCAGTACGAAGTATGTCTCCGTTCCTTCCTTCAGAGAATGAGGGTTACCTATGTAACTGAGATGTTATTTGCCAATGAATGTAACATTAACAATTTTTGTCAAGTTTAAATTTTTTCATCTAATTTTTATATTTTATGTCATTATTTATTAATATGTGTATGCTATTTCAGCTTATTTAGATTGTTAATAGCTATAGTTAAGTAAGCTCTGCTAAGAACACCTCTTACTCGTGGTAAAATCAATGTAAAGTGCTTTAATTGTTATGTCTGTGTTTGTTTAACCTGCTGGTTCCTCAGTTGTTTCCTCGGGTGCTGGTTCCTCAGGTGTTTCTTCAGGTGCTGGTTCCTCATGTCCTGGTTCCTCATGCCCTGGTTCCTCAGTTGTTTCTTCAGGTGTTTCATCAGGTGTTTCCTCAGGTGCTGGTTCCTCAGGTGTTTCCTCATGTCCTGATCCCTCATGTCCTGGTTCCTCATGTCCTGGTTCCTCAGGTGTTTCTTCAGGTGCTGGTTCCTCATGTCCTGGTTCCTCAGGTGTTTCTTCAGGTGCTGGTTCCTCAGGTCCTGGTTCCTCAGTTGCTGGTTCCTCAGGTGGTTCTTCAGCGTCTGCAGCTGAAACACAGAGATCTCTCAGTCAAACAGCAGACAGCATCCCACAGATGTGTCCTCTTTTATCAGCATCAGCATCAGAAGCATCAGCTGCTGTCGGATAATAACTCTCTTTTCATTTGTGCAAGCTCTCCTCAAGCGCACAGGTGACCATAAATCACAGAATCAGGTGCTAAATCTCCCGCGGCTGTTTTCAGTGTATATAATATCTATATGTTACGTGTCGGGACAGTTCTGCGATTCTACTGTCACATCAGAAACATCTTTATCAAGAACAAACCTTCTCCAGGATCCAACGACTGCCTTGACATGACTATATACACTATATTGCCAAAAGTATTGGCACCCCCTTCTAATGAATGGTTTGACTACTTTAGTAATTTCCATGAGTACAAATCTTAATGTTTAAGCAGAAAGTAATGTTCTTTTTCTCTTCTAAAGAAGGGGGTGCCAGTACTTTTGTCCATACAATTAATGTACAAGTCGTTGGTGTTTGGTGTTTTGGCAAAAACAGACACTTAACTAGTTACTAAATCCAACAAAAACCTCTGAATCGTTGCCGTTGAGAGTCAGTTTCATGCTCTGAACAAAGACGGAGCACATTCCTGAAGCACAGACTCACAAAACCCGTCAATGCTTTACATTCGGAGAACGCCAGAAATCACTGCCAACGCTTCGAAACGGAGGGGACTCGTAATGATACGGGCACACATCTACAAAACCTCATTCGATCGTACGATGCCACTGCTAGAGAACATTTTGAACATTTCACAAAACAAAGTCTGCTGCATTTATACTGTAAGATTGTGAAATATTATTACAATTTCATCTGTCTGTTATTTATGTGAATATGTGTTAAACTGTAATTTATTTCTGTGATCAAAGCTGTATTTTAAGCATCATTACTGCAGTGTCACATGATCTTCAGAAATCATTATTATTATCAATGTTGGAAACAGTCGTGCTGCACAATATTTTTTGTGGAAAGCATGAGATTTTATTTTTCAGGATTCACAGAATTTCAAAAGAACAGCGTTTATTTAAAATCAAAATCTTTTTTTCACATTATAAATGTCTTTACTGCCACTTTTGAGCCACTTTTGATCAATTTAATGCTTCCTTGATGATTTAAAGTTTTAAATATATATATTTTTTATCTTTCTTATCCCAAAGTTTTGAATGGTAGTCCAAAAAAATTTATAAATAAAAAATCTAAATGATTAAAAATTTTGTGAGCTGAATTGTATTCAATTCAATCGTTTTATATAATATTTTTATTACTGATTAATCTCATGTGTGCTTTGCTTTCATAAGACGATATCTCGGTACTATAAGCAGTATTTTTCCATTTCTTTGGGATAAAAACACCTGTTGAATTCATGCTGGTCAGAAATGCTGGAGAAATACACAATAATGAAATCATGAGCTGATTTCAGTCTGATTGCTGATAGTAGAGTCAGTTAATGACTAGCTCGGACGCCTAACAAAACACAGTTTGTAGGTTTTGGCTTTCAGACTAATTTCTGTGTTAAACAGATAAATTCATATTTAAACAGACTGAATCCAACATTACTGGCTCTGGTGGCACGAGCATGACATTTGTCTGCTATATGTGACCCTGGAGCACGAAACCAGTCTTGAGGGTCAATTTTATGACATTGAGATTTGTGCATCATCTGAAAGCTGAATAAATAATATTTCCATTGATGTATGGTTTGGACAATATTTGAAAATCTGGAATCTGAGGGTGCAAAAATATCTGAATATTGAGAAAATCATCTTTAAAGTTGTTTAAATTAAGTTCTTAGCAATGCATATTAATAATCAAAAACTAAGTTATGATATATTTACGGTACTAAATATCTTCATGGAACATATCCTAATGATTTTTGGCATAAAATAAACATTTATAATTTTGAGCCATACAATGTATTGTTGTCTATTGCTACAAATATTGCTGTGCTGCTTATGACTGATTCTGTGCTCAACGGACATATATATTAATTCAAGAAGGGTTTCTTGATCACATACACTCTTAAAAATAAAGTTAAAATGCCATAAAACAATTTTGTATGATTTTTTTAAATGCCTTAAAAGCCATTTTTTCCCCCAAAAAAATCCTAAAAGTTCCTAACATTTTAATAATCTAAATAATTTTTTCTACTATAAAGAAACTATTGTGTATGAAAGAGTTGAGCGAGTTAGATTCTGAAGGTTCACTTTAAAAATAAATTAAGGGAATTTACTGCCACCGCTTAAATAAATGCATGGTTTCATAAAACATTGCATTAAACATTTATAAGGTGCAAACATTATTTTGATGACATCATAATGCTGATTATTACATCAACTTTTAAAGTGTAAAGTGCCATTTAAACTGACATTGTGCATTGATTTTCTTTAATTGTAGTATTTGAATGTCTTATCTTACATGTTTCTAGTGAAGAGAAAGTGTTTAGTGCAGATGTTTGTGTTTGGCTGCATGATATAGATCACATTTATCATAAGAGCAATGATTAAATATTATGCACTTAGTTATTTATTAAGTTTGCATGCGTAATCTGTGCTCTGTTCATTTGAACTGAAATAATAGATCAGAGTAATTAGTTCAAACACAATGCTTAATCATGTTTTTATGAGTAATCTACTTAAAAATGTGTGTAAATGCTACAAATTGTTACATTTCTTTAACGCAATGCATTGATTTCATTAGTTGTGGAAACATTATTTATAAATGTTTCTAAAAGTTCAAAATAAAATGTTACTTGTTTAGTTTTAATATTTTAAGCATTTTCTAAATAAAGATAATTTTCTCTAAATATTAATAGAATGTTCCTCAATAAAATCACAGAACATATTTATAATGTATATAGTACTTATTAATCAACTTAAACACATTTTGTCCTAATATTTATATAACTTTTTTTTGGGATAGTTGCGAGAACTTTCCCTGTTATGATATAAATGTACTATATGTTTTTATTACAGCACTAATAATTTAAAATAACATGTTTTTTTCATACACTATATTAAAATGTTGTGATGCATGTTGTGAAGTCACTTGTTACATTTAAAACAACTGATTTTAGTTATTAGCGTTTTGTTTTCCACTTCTATCATAAATCAGATAATAAAGGAGTTTAATATGTGCTATTATCAGTCATAACATGTAAAATAATTATCAGTATTAATCAGAATGTTATTCATCATAATAACATCACAGAACATTTTCTCTCAAAAGTATGATAATTTATATGTTTCATATTAATAAAGTGAAACACTTTTTGTCCTAACTATATAACTTTTATTTGTAGCAATAGCCAACAATACATTGTATTGTTATCATTATCATTATCATTTTTATTTTATGCCAAAAATCATTAGGATATTAAGATCATGTTCAATGAAGATATTTAGTAAATTTCCTACCAAAAACGTAATTATTGATTAGTAATATGCATTGCTAAGAACTTCATTTAAAAAACTTTAAAGGTGATTTTCTCAATATTTAGATTGTTTGCACCCTCAGATTCCAGATTTTCAAATATTGTCCAAACCATACATCAATGGAAATATTATTTATTCAGCTTTCAGATGATGCATAAATCTCAATTTTGATAAATTGACCCTTATGACTGGTTTTGTGCTCCAGGGTCACATTTAATAGAACTTTCCCTGTTTTCATGATTTTATTCAGAGATCTACACAGCAGCACTTTCCATAAATCCTACAAACAATAAAATACGAGCGTGACGTTCCTGTGAAGTCAATCAGCTCCATGAACATGATCTCACCGCTTTTGCTTCAGGACTCAGATGTTTTGTTGGATATCGAGTGCACCAGACCCGTATTTAATATCGCCCGGCTCATATTTACTTCTGTTTTTGTTTTTGGAGCATGAGAGCATGAACACCGTGTCCATGTTGACATCTGTCTGATATGACTGCATTTGCATAAAACACTTTCTCACAGTCTCAGATGAGCGTTCGTATAACATTTGTGACTTTTCATCCTAAATATGCATGATTTGTGTTTTTAGTTTTTGCATGGGTTAGGGTTATTATAGTTTAATAATTCTTAAACCTAAAAAAAATAAAAAAATACTTGAGAATCAAATTAATGGTAACTAAAATAAAATAAAATGTAAGAAAGGGCAGCTTTTCTCATTTTAAAGACATTTAAAAACAACTAAAAATAACAAATAAATAAATAAAATGACCAAAAAATATATATTTAACATGAAATCAGAAAATATAATGATAAAAATTAATGTTAATAAATGGAAAACGCAATTGAAAATACAATTTGCAATTCATTTTCAAAATTGTCAAAAAAAATTAATAAAAAAATTCTGTAGTTTTTACAAATGATTTTGGCAGCTGTGGTTGCCAGAATAACTTAGTAAAAAATACAGAACATTTTACAGTATAAAACTGTAATTTACAAACAAGGAAATTTGAATGTGAACCGGTAAATTCAACAACACACGCTGCTATTAAAATCAGTTTTGTGCCTTTAACATATATACAACCATAATAATAATAATAATAATGATGCAGAAAGCCACATGAAATATCAAAGTAGCTTCGCCACAAGCAGAAGTATCTATTAATATATATGACACAAAACATCATTATAATAACACACATGATACTTAAATAATGCAATCAACTTTCATTAAACAACAGAAGATGTAACATTAAGACCAAATGCACATAACTGATTAATAAAACTTAAAAAAACTATAAAAAAACGTGATTATTTAAACAAAATACTGGAGGTAAAATCAGTTTACAGTTTTTTTCTGTAAATTATACATTGATTTGTTATTATTAACAGCATTTTACTGTAAAATTCAATGAAGTATCTGTAGTTTTTTCCTGTATATAGTACGGGAACTTGGCATTTTTACAGTTAAAAACAGACTTATTTTTACAGTGTGTGGCTTGCTGTAAACTCAACGGCATGAAGCTTATCATCACCTTCATCGGGAACGGTTGATTCCTCTGGCGCACGCTCGTCTGCTGGAGAATCTGCATATGAGGCAAAAGATCAATGTTTATCATCTTTACATTCGGAGCGAAATCAAACGAGCCAGGTGATATAAACTGGACACGGGTGAACAAACACACGGTTATGAGGAACTCATTAAACATGAAGTCAGAGCCGTAAAATCTTGCAGTTGCTCAGTTTTATTGCTGAGTAAGTTTGCTGACAGAGAAGGGCGTGGTCAGAGTTATTAATAAAGCATATGAGATGATAAAAACATACCTGTATTATCTGCACCTTCCACTCCATCGTCTGAAAAACAAAACACATGTCAGATTATCTGCTTCATTCATAAAACCGGCCATATGTGTTATTTACAGCACTATATGGGTTATTAATATCTGACAGTATTCTGTATATCAGCCAGTATGTGATATTTTATATTTTAAAATTAATCGTGCATGCTCATTTTCCTGTATTTTTACATGTATATCTTTATGGTCATCTAAAGTCAGGGTTATTATAGTTTAATAAAACTTTAATCTTAAAAAAACAAAACAATACTTGAGATCAAATAATTGTTAACGAAAATCAAATCAGATAAAATGTAAAAAAAAAGGGCAGCTTTTCTCTTTTTCATTTTAAAGACATATTTTAAAAACAACAAAAAATAACAAGTAAATAAATAAAATGACAAAAACTAACTATATTTAATATGAAAACAGAAAATATGACACAAAAATAATTTTAATATGAACAAATTCATTAAAATTGAATGCAATTCATTTTCAAAATTGTCCGGAATATCCTTCCATACATTAATAGCATCTCGATGATATTAAAATAACACTTAAAATTTATATTTTACAGCACTAAGAATGTATTTTTCATACACTACATAAAAAATGTTGTAATGCATAAAGTCACTTGTTACATTTAAAACATCTGATTAGAGTTCATACTGAAATGATTATCAGTACTAATCAGAATATTGATCTATTGATTATTCTAAAATGTGGTGCATCCAAACTCGTGACCGCTTGCTTGTCAACGGTATGTTTTGATATGATCTTAAACAGATGCATCTTCAGTTTTAATGCAAATGTAGTTGTATGTGTAGTGAACATCCAGTGCTTCGTGCATCATGTGCCTTTTGTGTTATAACATGACGCAGATGCATTATGTAACACCTTCACGTTTCATTGGCTTTTGTGTCGTCGAATGGAGCGCAATCCTGCATGCATTTGCACAATTTCTAATGATTTTTGTCTCTCAAGCTTTTAATTTCCACAGCCGGCTTTTATTTGATGCCATTGGCACAGTTGCCAGATTACGAGACACAAAGGAAGTTTACTCTCGAGCCGAGAGGAACACACCTGTCCACACAAACACCAAACAAAGAGCTTCTAAAGGCACTAAAACCCAGGCTGTGGCGATGCATGAACCCAAACTCTCTCGGGTGCATCAAAAGCATCCCTAACTCCGCCATATTCTCCATACAGGGTGTGGTCTACATCTGGGCCTGGATTGTATTTCTGAGACTACACCTCAGTTTACAATGCATGCATGTTCTCCTCTACATCTGGAGGAAATGTGGCGTATTAGCAATAAACAGGCCTGTAAATCACCAAAGATGTTGAGGAATCAGTATTTAGTATTTCCTCCCCATCCCGAGCGTTTGGTAACACCCTGTAAACGTTTAAGAAGTGCGAAGGATTTGGATGAAGTCATTGAGACTCCGAGTGGCCAAAAGCTGTTAGGCAAGAACACAATGTACAAAGAGGGAAATACAGCGAGCTGGCAGAGCTGGGCAAGGCTTCACAGCTTCAGCAAGTCATTTCTGGGGGGGGGGGGGGGGGGGGATTTCTGGGATTGATTTCCAATCATGCATGCATAATAATAGTCCTTTTGTCTTAAACATGTGATCTTAAGAGTTGATATTCAGAAAACGAAAGAAACAGAAACATGCATGCTTCCCATTCATCCAGAGGTCTCTCTCTTAATTTATATCAAATGAATGCATTATATAATTTAAATATTCAATTTAAAAATGTCATGAATGGGTAACACCAAACAAGTGTGGAAGCAGAAAACCAAGACACTTTGAGAAGTTAGTAATCTCTTATGTGATTTTAAACTAAACTCTTACCTTGCATCTTCACTCCAGACACGAATAAACTCCCAAGGACGAAAATCCACACGTATGACATCATTGTGGCTTGAATGAAACTGAGCTGAACAGGGTGCGAGACGCAGGGTTACTTTAATCTGTGTTAACTTTTAGCGCGTGGAGATTGAGGTGCTCGTGTAAGTCGCGCGCGCTCGCTCGCATGTGCAACTTTCCCGCAAGCTTTTGTTGTACTAACTTTACAGGGCGTGCAGCTCTGAATCCACCGCCCACCCACATGTGGGACTGACTTGTGTAGGATCCAATTGCAGGTCTGTCTCGCTGGTTTCTCACTGAAGTCTCGTGCACAGGAGGATGCACATGCACTAGGAATCCCTCCCTCGCTTTGCATATTATAACATTGCACGACTCGACAAAAGCGCAAAGGTTTGCATGCCGTGCGTGACGTTTCCGCTATTGATGCATTTTCGTTTTCCATTTAAATTCGTGTTAAATGCATCCTCCATGAACGAGCACTTTGCCCTTGCCGTGAACACCCAACCACGCAACCCCCGAAATAATACCTCTCAATATACGTTTGCTAAACTTTGAGAGGGGGACTTCCCCAGAACGCAATGAATGGAGCTGGTTTGAAACCAAGCGCGCTGCCTGTAGCACTTAAGCATCGGTTTGGGTTCAACATGCTTTCAGCTCGCTACAAACCCACCTTTGCCTGAAGTGCCGGGCTTTTGAGACACAGCTCCATTCATGCGTTTCGGACCTCGGGGGGAGTTCAGGAAAGCGTTCACTATTGAACTTGAATAGTGTTTCAAGTCCCCCCCCCAGCGGGGAACGCAGCAGCAGTTCAGGAGTTGAATCTCATATCTGTCTTTAAGCACGTTTTGTCGCACAAAACGCAAACGGTGCTGAGTCTTTGTTTACACACGGGTGAGTTCTCAGAAGGGCGCGCCCGGTGCGGGTAGTAAATAAACAGTGCGGGTTTTTTGAGTAAACACAAAACGTGTAGCCTACACTGCAAAATACATAATAAACATACTGGTGTTGGCTTTACTTCAAGCAACTACTAGTGCATTTCACAACTGATTACAAAGACATGTCAAGCATGTGAAAACTTGAGAAGTCATTTTTAACAATCATTGTTTCATCACTATTTTCACCTATAATAATATAATTATTAAGCTAACATATGCTTTATTTGGCACATGCACAATTATACAGAGTATAACCAGCAGTGAAATGTGTTCTCTGCATTTAACCCATCCATGTGCGCACGCACGCACACCTGGATCATTTAGGGGTTCGGTGCCTTGCTCAAGGGTCTCACCTCAGTCGTGGACAATTCCTGCCGAAGCCCAGATTCGAACCCACAACCTCGGGTTACAAGTTCAACGCTCTATCAATTAGAGCCACGGCTGCCCGGTTAAACACACGTACGCGAGCTGAAGTTGCGCTCGCAGTTGCGTCATCATCATCATCGGATGGAATGTTGACACAGCAGTGCCGATATTTGAGACATCATAGTTTAATTTAATATCAACATATCTCAGTAAGTCAAGGGCGTGCATTTTGACCTGGCGTTAAATAGAAAATGCTATTGCGTAGAGGTAACCATATGAGTTGAGCGATTTGCGAAAGCGTCATCGTCTGATGGAACTTTGACAAAACAGTGCTAATATTTGACACTGTATAGTTAGATTTTTCATAAACATATCAATTATCCAGGGCGTGTATTTACACCTAAACTACACTTTATAGAGTTATTATCACAAATATATCTCAAAAAGTCAGTACAAGTTATTTACGGCACGTAATTTTAACTAGCATTAAACAACTAAGCGCTCCTGAACGGCAATTGCAATGGTGTTATGAGGTAACCATAGCAACAGCATCATCAACAGTGCCAATATTTGACACTGTATCATTTTATTTTTCATAAACATATCATGTCAATGGTGCATATTGACCTGGTATTAAACAAATGCTTGCGAAGCATTTGCGGAGCAACAGTAGGCCTACACGAGTTGAGCGATTCGCGAAAACTTCATCGTCGGATTGAACTTTAAAAAAACAGTGTCAATATTTGACCTTTATAGTGTTTTTATTCATAAACATATCTCTGAAGTTGAAGGGCATGAATTTACAGCTGGCTTGCTTGCGAACAGGAATTGCATCTCTTGAGGAGATCACCGTTGCAACAGTAGGCAACTTGAGCGATTTATCGGCTAAAACCAAAACCGTGCCATTATTTGTCACTTTATAGTGTTATTTATCAAACATACCTCAGGCATAATTTTACCTGGCATTAAACAAGCCATATCTGAGGAGGTAACCATAGCAACACGACTTTAGCTCTTTATGAAAGTGTCATAATCGGATGCAAGCAGTGCCGATATTTTACATGTATAGATCAGAAATTATTTGCATCTCAAAAAGTCGATGTTTTGTTAAAGAAAAAAAGTTGGCTAACTGGATTCCCCCAAAACGAACTAAACGTTTTAACCCTTAAAAGTGTAGCTGTAGCAATGGGCACATAGTAGGCTACTATTATCTCAGATTAAAAAATAATCATATGTCATAAATGAAACAGATGTGAGCCTTCATAGAGTTGTTCGTTTATTCTTTTGTTTGTTCAATTGCATCATTGAGAGTCCATCTCTGTGGTATCCAGTGTTGGGGAAAGTTACTTTTAAAAGTGATGCGTTACAATTTTGCGTTACTCCCTAAAAAGTAAATAATTACATTACTTAGTTACTTTTTATGGAAAGTAATGCATTACGTTACTTTTACTTTCGCGTTACTTTTTAAATATGAGCAGGGCTTGATTGTTTGTTTTTAATACAATAAGTTCTATTTATAGCAAATATAAAAGCTTTCACACCAAAAAGTGTAAAGAATAAACCTCAGACTGAAGGACGAGTAAATCACGTCTGTACAGAAGAACACAGGAGAAGATCAACACTCTTCAGCAACAAAAAACAAAACAACGAAGCACAATTGTTAATTGTGAAGTCATTTTTGCTTATGTTGAACTGGATCATCAAAGATCAGCAGCAAACACATCGGTTAATAAAATGAGATTAGATACATTTGTGTTGTTTAACATATTTAATTATTGCAGACTTGCATCATATTCTGAGTTTTAATTCATTTTGATGAATACTGAATCTGTTTTTTGCGAGTGGGATGAATTAATACACATTCATATTTAGTCTAGATTAGATCTACAGTAAGATCATGTTCACACAGCTCACTGTCATCAATAAATGGGGAAAAAGTAACTCTGATATTTTCTAGTAAATTAAAAAGTAATGCGTTACTTTACTAGTTACTTGAAAAAAGTAATATTATTACGTAACTCGCGTTACTTGTAATGGGTTACCCCCCCCCCCCCCCCCCAACACTGGTGGTATCCCCCCTTAAAACAGGACTTCATTGGACAATTCCATCTGATTAAGTTGAAAAGGCGAATCAACCTGTTTCACAACAGATCCAGAGCCATGATCAACACCGGCCGGCGTTCTCCAGAGGACCGCTCCTGATGCGCAACGCGTGTGAATGACTCGCGCGTCAAAAGCCAAAGGTCTGGTCTGATGGTGCGTCCATGCGCCTCAGCGGACTGTTGTTGCGAATTGCTGAAATGCACTCTCTCATCTCACCAGTGACTAAGGCTATCCTTGTAGCTCTGTTTATTTTTGCCATTTTGCTCATCCTCTATGTGATCCTGTGGTATATATGCAGAGACGTGGACTGCGATCACGGAATTTGATTTCGGAGACCGAAGCTGCGGGTCCGCGGAGAAGTCAGGGTGACCCCGGTGAGTGCGTCCGCGTGCCATTCATTCACACCTTATCTTTATGAAATCACCACACACTCATTATTTGCGAGTTATGCATTCGTTCGTTTTCCATTATAGCGCGCTAGTGCACCTGTGATAGATGTGTCACTGACTAATCAAACCGTCGTTCAATACGAACGAAACGGCATGCACTTGAACGGGTTTTCACGAAAAAGAACATTTGAATGGGTGTGTTAGCTGTTCGTTCAAGTTTAGTTCCATGCACGTTCCGGGAACGTCAGTTTAGGGTTATTAAAATAGGCTACATCTCAAAATAATAATGAATTGGTTATCAAAATAATAAACGCGGAGCGTGCATAGGTGGACATTTTTTTAAGGAATAGCCTAAATTTTTATCAACGCAGATGCAAAGTAGCCTATTAGTCAAACAAAAGTCGGACGACAAAATGCACGAGAAATATACAAACTGTTGTCGCGGGTTGCAAGCATCTTGCTTGCTTACACATGCATCATGTGTAAAGAAGACTAATTTTCAGCAAATGTTTGGTTGTCAGTAGTCTGTTATCATCATGCACTTGTGTGCGTTCAGCTGAGAGACCTGAGACTGACCGCAGCTTTGCAGCAGTTTATTACAGTCTGAACTTGTTAAAAGCATTTAATTCTTGCAGCTCTGGGACTTGAGACGGCAGACATGCTTTTCTGCTTCCCTGTAGAGATCCTAAACATCACTCTTCTTGAATCTTAATACCTTTAATCTCTCGGTTAGTGAACACGAGTTAGGCGCTTAACTCGAAGTGGACCATGCATATTTCACGCCACATGCTCGCATTATTGTTAAAATAGCCATTATGGGTTGTGAAGGAGAACCCAAGGACAGATGCAAATTGCCACTGCAGTGTGTTTGAGAAGCACTGTTGAACTCATCTCAGCACGCTTTAATCATCAGCCACTTATGCATTTACACCAGTCGAATAGACAATTATCTATTCATGCAGATGTCAAAGATGTGCTGATCGGTGTAGCCTATTAAATGAGAACAAAGCATGCAAAAGGCAGAATGGATCTCGGCTGTGATGGTTAATAATATCATGGTTGTTCCTGGAGTGGGTTGGAACGGGAACAGACAGAGAATTAAATGTCACGCTGAAAGACAGAAGGAACATCCCCAGACAAATCATATCAAACACTGCTGTTGGTCTGTCTGTCACTCAACAGGTTTTGATGGGCATGTTGGGCATTCACTTAATCACGGCTCCTTCATTCAGTCCCTTACAGAAGCGATGCATTGATGGCAATGCTTTGATAACACTATGTCTACATGAAAACCTCGTAAATCTGTATCTGTGCATCAAAACACAAGTGTTGTAAAGGAAGCATTGCTGTAGGTGTGCATCACTAAAGGGTACGAAAGCCTATAATTCTAAGAAAAAAGACAGAATTGCATGTAAAAATATTCTGGTGTGATATCTTGTAATTTTGACTTTTTCTCTTAAAAGTGTATCTTGCAGTTCTGAGTTATTTCTTGCAATTCTCAGTTTATAATCGCACAATTCTGAGAAGAAAAGCTCAATTGTTAGATATAAACCCATGATTGCAAGAGAAAAGTCAGATGTGTGTCTTATTTACTTTATTGTCCATTCTATGGCGGTGGGGGGAGGGGGGGGGGGGGTCAGAACTGCAAGATGTATATTCCGAATTCTGTGAAAAAAGTCAGAATTACTAAACTCATTGATTATTATTATTATTTTAATCATGGTGGAAACAAGCTTCCACGGAAATGTAATTCTGCTTACACTCTCATCTCAGTTCAGCAGATTCTGGAAGCCTTGGTAATCAGATAGTTTCACATGTTTGAGTGATGGATAATATGATTTATTATATTTTAAATATGTGACCCTCTCTGTGAGAACCCAGCTGAAGTCATTTCTTTGCGATTTGCTGTTTTCTACAAAACAAATCATACTTCATAAGGTAAAGAACATTCTGTGAAAATATAACCTTTATATATTTAATATTGACTGAGTATGGTCATGTCAAAGATTTGAATTATAGTGAAATTAATGGTAAAAAACATTTGATGCTCGTTATCTCATAATTAGATTTTGAGACGTTAGCCCGGAATTCACAGAGAGGGTCACATACATGAATGATATACTTGAGCCTATAACCCTCAAAACTGCACAATTATACATATAATTATGATTTGTGACTTTACTTTTACAGTATCTGAATGTGATACTGTGAAGGTAAAGTCAGAAATCATAATTTAGTCTAGAAAAGCATCATAGAAGTAGTCCATGTAACTTGTGCACTACATTTAGGTTTAGTATGTGAGGAACACGACGGCTTTCATTTCAGTTGTTGTTTGTTAGTTTTCTTACACAAAGCTATTGTGACTTCATTTATGGTATTATTGTTGTGAAACCCAACATGAAATATCAATGTTTAATGGTTTGGAATGACAAAATGGTGAGTAAATGGTGACAGAAGTTTTATTTTCTATCTAAAAGCCTTGAATTAATCCTCAAAAACTAGTTAAAAACTACATTTAGCCTACTCCTAACTGACTTTTAACTATAACTGATAAACCTTTAAAGATAGACGTGTTGTGAGCTCTGAGGTTGTTAATCGATTGTATGCACTTTTGTTGAAACCATCTGTTTGCATTAGTTCAACTTATTTGTAAAATAATTGTTTAATAGCAGAATTAGTGGTTAGAAACTACATTACCCATGATGCCGTACAGAAAATTCCACCAATCAGAGTTGCAGCAAAAAGTGCTCCAGAAAATATATTTAGCTCCGCCCACTCACATAAAGCACAGTTGACCATTCGCAGGAAGCTTGATTGACAGGAGATCTGACCAATCAGAACACGGATATTACGTGCTGGCATTTTTATCCATTACTTGCATCTTTGTCTGTTTTTACTTTCTTCAAATCAATTATAATTAATTATAATTGTAATGTTGTGAATCTCCTCATAGCTGGTTGGCTTGTTTCATGCTTATAATGCTTTAATGAACACTTACAGGGGTTAACTTGGACAAAACGTTAGGTCAATTCATACATATTTTATGAGGTGGCTAATTCGTACGACCTCACGCATACAAATTTATATGATTTTTTCTAAATGGTACTGTCACTGACTCACCGACCACACTATCCACATACACCAGATCACAATCACCAGATTACTAATTACCACCACCTGTATCCACTTCCCAGTCCTCATATAAGTCTACTCACCTCATTCCCTCGTCGGCTGGTCTCGAGGTTGTACGCTGTTCATTACCTGCTATCCTTCCTGTTGGAATCCTGATCCTCCAGTTGAACTTTCCTGCAAGAATGAGATAAGGATGGCTATCTTTCTTTTTGTGAGCTTCATATGACCATTTATTTTGGATCTTACCTGGTGGAATCCACTTTCTGTTTGTGATAATAAAAGAAGCGCTTATTGCCACAACTCACATTGTGCCTCTCCTTCCTGTGTGTGACCGGTACGTATTTTACGAGTTGCACTATTAGTATGACCTAAACCTATCTGTAACTGGGGTTTAGACAAACTGCACAAAATCGTACAAGTAAGGTTGTACGAATTCGCCACCTCGTAAAATACGTACGAATTGGTCGCGAGATAGCGTTGGGAGGTGTCACATTTATCCAGGCCATCCCATACAACCACAACAAATTCTGAAACCCCGACAACCCTATTTATTTTTGTATGGCCATCACATAAAATAGGTTTAAAACCATGCAAAATAATTAAAAGTTCTCTCTTCACTTTCATTTAACTCTTTATTTTGTCTCTCGCATGATTTTAATACTCAATACTCAACTTTCTAAATTGCCTAAATGTCAAAATCAGTACAATAATAACTACATCATTACAATATCTTTATAGAAAAATCCTAATACTGAACATGGGTCATAATTTTCCCTTATGAAAATTGGCCATGGTTTTATTATAGTAAAAGTTCAATACCATGTTTTTGAGATTCAAGATTTGTATTCGTCACATACATAATTATACATAATATAAACAGCAATGAAATGTAAGTTAATTGAATAACATTTGTATGTATTTTTACTACAAATTCCATAGTTAAACTATGGTTAGTGAAGGAAAACCATGGTTAATTTGTGGTTACCATAATCTTTTGGTTTATAGTAAAACATGATTAATTTGTGTTTACCATAATCTTTGGGTTTATAGTAATACATGGTTAATTTGTGGTTACCATATTATTTGGATTTATAGTAAAACATGGTTAATTTGTGGTTACCATAATATTTGGATTTATAGTAAAACATGGTTAATTTGTGGTTACCATAATATTTGGATTTATAGTAAAACATGGTTAATTTGTGGTTACCATAGTCTTTGGGTTTATAGTAAAACATGGTTAATTTGTGGTTACCATATTATTTGGATTTATAGTAAAACATGGTTAATTTCTGGTTACCATGATATTTGGATTTATAGTAAAACATGGTTAATTTGTGGTTACCATATTATTTGGATTTATAGTAAAACATGGTTAATTTCTGGTTACCATGATATTTGGATTTATAGTAAAACATGGTTAATTTGTGGTTACCATATTATTTGGATTTATAGTAAAACATGGTTAATTTGTGGTTACCATAGTCTTTGGGTTTATAGTAAAACATGGTTAATTTGTGGTTACCATAGTCTTTGGGTTTATAGTAAAACATGGTTAATTTGTGGTTACCTAAATCTTTGGGTTTATAGTAAAACATGGTTAATTTGTGGTTACCATAGTCTTTGGATTTATAGTAAAACATGGTTAATTTGTGCTTACCATAATCTTTGGATTTATAGTAAAACATGGTTAATTTGTGGTTACCATAATCTTTGGGTTTATAGTAAAACATGGTTAATTTGTGGTTACCATAATCTTTGGGTTTATAGTAAAACATGGTTAATTTGTGGTTACCATAATATTTGGATTTATAGTAAAACATGGTTAATTTGTGGTTACCATACTCTTTGGGTTTATAGTAAAACATGGTTAATTTTTGGTTACCATAATATTTGGATTTATAGTAAAACATGGTTAATTTGTGGTTTCCATAATATTTGGATTTATAGTAAAACATGGTTAATTTGTGGTTACCATAGTCTTTGGATTTATAGTAAAACATGGTTAATTTGTGGTTACCATAGTCTTTGGATTTATAGTAAAACGTGGTTAATTTGTGGTTACCATAATATTTGGATTTATAGTAAAACATGTTTAATTTGTGGTTACCATAGTCTTTGGATTTATAGTAAAACATGGTTAATTTGTGGTTACCATAATATTTGGATTTATAGTAAAACATGGTTAATTTGTGGTTACCATAATCTTTGGGTTTATAGTAAAACATGGTTAATTTGTGGTTACCATAATATTTGGATTTATAATAAAACATGGTTAATTTGTGGTTACCATAATATTTGGATTTATAGTAAAACATGGTTAATTTGTGGTTACCGTAATATTTGGATTTATAGTAAAACATGGTTAATTTGTGGTTACCGTAATCTTTGGGTTTATAGTAAAACATGGTTAATTTGTGGTTACCATAGTCTTTGGATTTATAGTAAAACATGGTTAATTTGTGGTTACCATAGTCTTTGGATTTATAGTAAAACATGGTTAATTTGTGCTTACCATAATCTTTGGGTTTATAGTAAAACATGGTTAATTTGTGTTTACCATAATCTTTGGGTTTATAGTAAAACATGGTTAATTTGTGGTTACCATAATCTTTGGATTTATAGTAAAACATGGTTAATTTGTGGTTACCATAATCTTTGGGTTTATAGTAAAACATGGTTAATTTGTGGTTACCATAGTCTTTGGATTTATAGTAAAACATGGTTAATTTGTGCTTACCATAATCTTTGGATTTATAGTAAAACATGGTTAATTTGTGGTTACCATAATCTTTGGGTTTATAGTAAAACATGGTTAATTTGTGGTTACCATAGTCTTTGGATTTATAGTAAAACATGGTTAATTTGTGGTTACCATAATCTTTGGATTTATAGTAAAACATGGTTAATTTGTGGTTACCATAGTCTTTGGATTTATAGTAAAACATGATTGATTTGTGGTTACCATACTCTTTGGGTTTATAGTAAAACATGGTTAATTTTTGGTTACCATAATATTTGGATTTATAGTAAAACATGGTTAATTTGTGGTTTCCATAATATTTGGATTTATAGTAAAACATGGTTAATTTGTGGTTACCATAGTCTTTGGATTTATAGTAAAACATGGTTAATTTGTGGTTACCATAGTCTTTGGATTTATAGTAAAACGTGGTTAATTTGTGGTTACCATAATATTTGGATTTATAGTAAAACATGTTTAATTTGTGGTTACCATAGTCTTTGGATTTATAGTAAAACATGGTTAATTTGTGGTTACCATAATATTTGGATTTATAGTAAAACATGGTTAATTTGTGGTTACCATAATCTTTGGGTTTATAGTAAAACATGGTTAATTTGTGGTTACCATAATATTTGGATTTATAGTAAAACATGGTTAATTTGTGGTTACCATACTCTTTGGGTTTATAGTAAAACATGGTTAATTTTTGGTTACCATAATATTTGGATTTATAGTAAAACATGGTTAATTTGTGGTTTCCATAATATTTGGATTTATAGTAAAACATGGTTAATTTGTGGTTACCATAGTCTTTGGATTTATAGTAAAACATGGTTAATTTGTGGTTACCATAGTCTTTGGATTTATAGTAAAACGTGGTTAATTTGTGGTTACCATAATATTTGGATTTATAGTAAAACATGTTTAATTTGTGGTTACCGTAGTCTTTGGATTTATAGTAAAACATGGTTAATTTGTGGTTACCATAATATTTGGATTTATAGTAAAACATGGTTAATTTGTGGTTACCATAATCTTTGGGTTTATAGTAAAACATGGTTAATTTGTGGTTACCATAATATTTGGATTTATAATAAAACATGGTTAATTTGTGGTTACCATAATATTTGGATTTATAGTAAAACATGGTTAATTTGTGGTTACCGTAATATTTGGATTTATAGTAAAACATGGTTAATTTGTGGTTACCGTAATCTTTGGGTTTATAGTAAAACATGGTTAATTTGTGGTTACCATAGTCTTTGGATTTATAGTAAAACATGGTTAATTTGTGGTTACCATAGTCTTTGGATTTATAGTAAAACATGGTTAATTTGTGCTTACCATAATCTTTGGGTTTATAGTAAAACATGGTTAATTTGTGTTTACCATAATCTTTGGGTTTATAGTAAAACATGGTTAATTTGTGGTTACCATAATCTTTGGATTTATAGTAAAACATGGTTAATTTGTGGTTACCATAATCTTTGGGTTTATAGTAAAACATGGTTAATTTGTGGTTACCGTAATATTTGGATTTATATTAAAACATGGTTAATTTGTGGTTACCGTAATATTTGGATTTATAGTAAAACATGGTTAATTTGTGGTTACCATAGTCTTTGGATTTATAGTAAAACATGGTTAATTTGTGGTTAACAGTCTTTGGGTTTATAGTAAAACATGGTTAATTTGTGGTTAACAGTCTTTGGATTTATAGTAAAACATGGTTAATTTGTGGTCACCATAATCTTTGTATTTATAGTAAAACATGGTTAATTTGTGGTAGAGACTAAACTACAATAGCCTATTTACAGTTTGTCTGCGGGAAGAAAGCTGTTTCTCACTGGATTGGCGGCAGTGAGGTTGTGTTTGGTGGGATGGATGGCAGATAAGGAACTCCTGGAGACGTAATCGAGTGGCAATCATAGAAAGTGGACCAGGAGAGGAATCCGAAGCCATCCGTGTTTTGCCAAACACTCACTTTTAGCTGTCAGCCGGATTGCTTTTGCATGTCACGGAGATATAATAAAGTCAGACATGGATGCGGGGTTATAAATAGATGATATGAGTCAACTGTTATGTAAAGTTACATTTTTAACTGCGTGTTTATGGAAAGGGATGTAATCCAGATTTGAATTGGATTATAATTGCTCCGTTTGGTTCTATGCGCTTGCATTGCACACATGAGGTTTGTCTTTATTTAGCTAATGAGACGGAGGAAAGGTGTCCAGGTAAGAGTTATATCGGGATGATGGAGTAACTCACATTCAGGGTTTCTGCAGATTTTAAAAACTCTTAATTCCATTTTATACTAATTAGGTCTTAAATTCATAAAATCGTGGCATTCGATTAAATTATTTGCTTTACTTGGTCTTGAAATGTCTTAAATTGCACCTGGTATATACTTTTGAGATATTAATTAATGCCAGATGTAAATAGTTAACCACCTGTAATCATAACTAATATTAATCCCAGGTTTAATAGTTAAAAAATTATAAAACCATCAAAAACATTTACATTACAGCCCATAGAAAAATAACTTAACATTACTTGAAATACATGTAAATTGAAATAAAATAGAATACAAAAATAAATAAATAATAATTGTTTTAATTAGTTGCCATTTATCATTTTCATGTAGTTCAACTTGATGTACTAAAATAAGTCAATCTGAAAAACAGTGAATCAAACTATAAAAACATAAATAATCATAATAATAATGAATTGACTAAAACATCAAAAAATCATGATTCAATATATAATTCAAAATATTAATTAAAAACTGTAATATTATTACACTAAAATAAAAACATTGCATCTCACAAAAAATGTTAATCTGATATTCTCATCTCAATTCAACTCTAAACTTCAATTAATTGCTAACGAAAAAAACGAAATCATAAAAAAATTAACAGGAAACAAAATGAGCATTAACTGAACAATTTAGAAATATATAAACCTATTTTTCAGATACAGTAGCTGCCATTTATTGTTTTCATTTAGTTTCACTTGATGTACTAAAATAACTAAAACTGAAATAAATGAAAAACTATAGATATATTTATTTACACGATGACAAAAACTCAATGAAATTTCTAAAACATAAACTAAAATGTATAAATATATATTCATAAATTAAAAATGCTAATAGTAGTACATCATAACACTGGTTTAAACAGAGCAATTCAGACCTTGCAGAAGCAGGTTTTGATAAATCTGAAATAGGTCTGATTTTTAGTCCGTGGCATGGAGGAGTTTCACTCCTTCATCATCACATGATCTGCTGTAGATCGCTGTATTTAAGCAGCTGATGAAGGCAGCAGATACTGTAGTTTCTCCTGCTCCAGTCTGGCTTAAGCTAACACGACTTCCTGTGAATTTCAATCAGCGCTTCCTGTTGTGCCAAAAGAACCCACATGAACATGGATTGCAAAAATGTATTTCTGAATGTTTTTTAAAGGTGCACTGTGTAATATTTAGGATGACCCAGAGCCGATCCTAGACTTCTAGTGGACCTACACAAAACCGTGTCATGGGGGGGCGAATGAATGAAACGCATTTGTCCGTGTTTACTACATCTCTAATGCACTCGTGGAAAGCGCTCGAGAAACAGCATCTCTTCCGCGGCTCACATGTTCAACGTTCACGTTCACGTTCAACACGTTTTTTTAGTCTCGAGCAAGAGATTTACATTCACGTTACATGATTTGACTGATTGTCACGTAGAAAGGGCGACATGGGCAATAATTAATTATCATTCATGTTTTCATAGCCGCTGAAATATATCATTAGAAATATAATACATTCATTGATTCATTCATTGATTGATTCATTTCAGTTCTGAAATTTATTGATGTTTATCTGCGGTTAAAAGACTGATTGATTCATCGATTGATTCATTGATTCATTTCAGTTCTGAAGTTCACTGATGTTTATCTGCTGCTGTAACTTGTAGTAATTTGAGACTTTGTTTAAATGATTATTGTGATTTATTGAATGGGGGGGGGGTGGGCTGTTTGATGATGTTTTGTTGACGTATCAACTAAAGACAGCACAGATTGATTCTTTGGATCAGTTCATCCAAATGTGAATCGATTCAAAATGAGAAACCAGTATTTCCAGCCCAAACCTGCTGCATTCTGCAGTGAAATCTTACTTTAATAATGTTCTTATACTGGTGTTTTTCTGCACTTTGAGCAAATCAAGCATCAGAAACACGTCCTTGTCGAGCAGCGATGCTGTGTTTGTGTGAAACAGAGCAGGTTTGTGCTTGAAAGCGTATTGGTGGTGTTTTAATGTTGCCCAGCAATGCTTTTGTGTGGAGGAGCCTTAAAAGAGTCTATCCAGGCTTTAGTCCGTTATAAATCCGTCAGGAAAACACAGGTGGTCTCGCATGATTCCCTGGTTTGCTGGAGAGAGATGAGGAGCGGGATAGAAAATGAGGGAAAAAATAAATAAATAAATAAAACCTTAACCCTATAAAGCACAAGACCTTGAAATAATCCAATCCTTGCTGTTAAATGTGTCGCACACACACACACACACACACACACACACACACACACCGGCTGTCTGACTGAGACTGATTGAATGTTGTGCAAGTAAAAGGCCTTTCGGTTTAAAAATGCCAGAAAGCTGGAAAGTAGTTTAAAAAGCATAAATATTATTTGCATACATGCATATATCTGTATCTATATGCATATTACATTATCCTATACATTGCATGCATTGTGTGTTAGCATAGTGTGTTATATATTTTCAATTTCTATTTTACCTAAATTGATAAGCATATGCGTGAAATTGTATGCATATGTCTATATGCATATACATCATTTATGTATTAAAATTGATTATGCATATAAATGGACATACTATTTACAACAAATTACATACTATATGCTGCAAGAATATTAAGCACAGTATGTTATTTAATACTTTCTACATATGCATGGAAATTTAGATAATATATCAAATATATACGATACACTGCAGGAATATTAATCATGCAGTGTTATTATATAGTTTATATTAGTGCTGTCAAACGATTAATCGCATAAAATATTAAAGTTTTTGTTTGCATAATATGTTATATACATACGTACAGTATATATTTTTGTATATTTACATGTCTATATTTATATTCATATAATTTATTAAAAATAAATATATTTAATTTATAAACATAACATATTTTTCTAAAATATATGCATGCATTGGAATGTATTTATCTATACATAATACATATACACAGTACATATATATATATATATATATATATATATATAATGTAAACAAATGTAAACTTTGTTAGTCATTAATGCTGCTGACGAACCTGTTCAGACAGGGTTCTGGACCCTCCAGCGATCCTCACACGGTGTTTCTGAGAGCCAGTGTCTTTAACTCGCTCTCAGCAGACGTGACACTAAAAGGCAGGACTGCTCTGGAGCGTGAGGTCAGGGGAGGCAGTGGGACACTAGGAAGGGTTCATCCATATGGATGGGATTCCACATGGTTTGAGCACTAGATGAGCAGCATGAGTCACTAAATGTGGATGAATGATTCATCCGAGCGCTTTCTCGGGCCGCAGTGCCGTAAATCTCTTATCTCTTTGGCGAGAAAGACCTTCAGAACGATCTCAAACCCAACGCATGAGAAGAGATTGAAGACTTACTCAGTGTGAGAAAGCCACTCCAAGCATTGACATCCTTATGTTCATGGAAAACCGGGAAATATTTCGGCAATATTAGGAAAGTTATTAATTGTGATTGTATCTTTGAGATACTGTTGTTGCGTTTGTTAATATTTTGAATGAGTTTTTATTCGTATAATTTGCCATTTTTAATGTTTAGTCATTTTGTGCTGAGTTTTAGTCATTTTATTTTATAGTTTTGGTTTTATTTTATTGTCTATATATTTTTTTAATAAATGTATTTCAGTCTTAATTATTTTAGTACATCAAGTTAAACTCAATAAAAATGGCAGATGTTGCCTTGAACTGATTTTTTCCTAAAAATATCACATATTTATATCTTTTATTTAATTTCAGTTAAAGTTTGTTTTATTTCAAGTAACAACGTTTTTATTCAATTTATATTATATTATAATTATTGAATTTTTTTTTGTTTTTAGTTTCACTCATAGCTCTGGTTTCCATGCCTGAAAATAAAAATCATGAAAACGAGTAAAATCTTAAAAATTAATGGAATAATTTGGTCTGAATTTACTATTGTGATATTAATTTTGAATCTCAGTCTCCATTATTCAGCAGATATTTATAATTCAGAGTTATTATATGCTGTAATGTGTGCGGCTGAGCGATAGTCTTTGACTCTTTTGTCTCTGTGCCGCTCATAACAGGTCTATCTTATCATTATTGGCTTTTAATTGAGTAGTTTGTAATTAGTGCAGTGTTTGAAACAGGTCTGTTCTACAATCAGAGACAGGAAATGAGAATACAGAGTTGACCTTATTTGGACGTATGCAAATGAGATGCAAAACAGGTGCTTCCTGTTACTTTCATTGGCTGCTGCTTGATTTCCTTACACTGCAAAGAAGTCAAGAAATCACTGGCTTTTTACATTTTGCTTGTCAATCTCTCATTTTGCTGTATTATCACCAAATATTGGATGTTTGGTAGACCGAGACACGAGTACTCAGACACACAGAGAAAGTGTGAGTATGTGAGGGATTGTTTCATCGCCGCTGCGAGCGAATACTTTCTCTGTGATGTTAAAAGCAGGATCTGTCACTGTGAGTATCTCACACGCTCGATTGCTGTGAGTCAAAATCTTTAGTCATTAAAGATCCTCATGAACCTGTTCAGACAGGAACACATTCGACTGCGGATCGCTTTCAGAAGAGTGTAATATAACTTGTGTGTGTGTGTGTGTGTGTGTGTGTGTGTGTGTTTGTGTGTGTGTATGTGTGTGTGTACAGAAACAATAATACATAAAATGATAAACATGACCGAATAGGACAATCAAGATTTGTGTGCATGTCTAAACAACTCATGAATATTTACTCCATGTTTCATCTATCTGATTAAACAAGCCTCTATCAATGAATTCGAGTCTGAACACAGAAGCTTTGCTGCCGTGATTCTCTGGTTCTTATTGTTTGTCCTGCTCTCAGATCAGATCAGACCAGAGGCGTTTTTGGGTCACGGTGCAGTAGTTTGCTGTTATTTTGGTCATTGTCACCTCAGGCAGTCAGGATGACGTCAGTCGATCGTTACTAGACCCATTTCTGATTAAAACACTATTTTTATCAGTTTAATCCAGATTATATGTGCTCAGAGCATCTGAAGAGTACGGCGGTTGATTGATGTTTTTAATTCTGAACACCTCCCGTGATCTTCAGATGAGTCGTGTGTTATTCAGAGTTATTGATGATGATGAATGTGTTTAATGAGAATCAGCTGTAATGAGGTCAATGTGATCATATGAGACCCTGGAACACAAAACCAGTCACAAGGGTCAATTTGTTGAAATTGAGATGTATACATCATCTGAAAGCTGAATAAATAATATTTCCATTGATGTATGGTTTGGAACAATATTTGTAAATCTGGAATCTGAGGGTGCAAAAAAATCTAAATATTGAGAAAATAATCTTTAAAGTTGTTCAAATGAAGTTCTTAGCAATGCATATTACCAATCAAAAATTAAGTTGTGATATATTTACTGTAGGTAATGTATTAAATATCTTCATGGAACACGATCTTAATATCCTAATGATTTTTGGCATAAAATAAAAAATAATAATTCTGGCCCATACAATAAATTGTTGTCTATTGCTATAAATACACCTGTGCTGCTTATGACTGCTTTTGTGCTCCATATGTGCTCTAATTATAATCAGAAGATGATTTTTTTATATAAATACTCATGAATAATATTGATAATAACACTAATAATATAATTATTTAATGTATTTATTTAATTGATGGACTAGTATTGTAAATGTTGGACTAGTACCGTAGAAGCTGGACTAGTTCTGTAGAAGCTTGACTAGTAGATGTTGACTAGTCATATGGATTTTGAACCAGTAGTATAGATGTTAAAGTTGTGCTATAGATGTTGGACTAGTAGAAGTTGAACAATTACAATAGATGTTGGACTAGTAGAAGTTGAACTAGTACTGTAGATGTTGGACTAGTAGAAGTTGAACTAGTACTATAGATGTTGGACTAGTAGAAGTTGAAGTAGTACTATAGATGTTGGACTAGTATAAGTTGAACAATTACTATAGGTGTTGGACTAGTAGAAGTTGAACTAGTACTATAGATGTTGGACTAGTAGAAGTTGAATTAGTACTATAGATGTTGGACTAGTAGAAGTTGAACTAGTACTATAGATGTTGGACTAGTAGAAGTTGAACTACTATAGATGTAGACTAGTAGAAGTTGAACTAGTACTATAGATGTTGGACTCGTAGAAGTTGAACAATTACTATAGGTGTTGGACTAGTAGAAGTTGAACTAGTACTATAGATGTTGGACTAGTAGAAGTTGAACTACTATAGATGTAGACTAGTAGAAGTTGAACTAGTACTATAGGTGTTGAACTAGTACTATAGATGTTGGACTCGTAGAAGTTGAACAATTACTATAGGTGTTGGACTAGTAGAAGTTGAACTAGTACTATAGATGTTGGACTAGTAGAAGTTGAATTAGTACTATAGATGTTGGACTAGTAGAAGTTGAACTAGTACTATAGATGTTGGACTAGTAGAAGTTGAACTAGTACTGTAGATGTTGGACTAGTAGAAGTTGAACTAGTACTATAGATGTGGACTAGTAGAAGTTGAACTAGTACTATAGATGTTGGACTAGTAGAAGTTGAACTACTATAGATGTGGACTAGTAGAAGTTGAACTAGTAATCATTCTGTGAACCTGTGCTCTGTGTTTCATGTCAGCTGCTGTAATGCTGGTTCCTGAAGGTCGAACGTAAGATGGATTTGAGACTAATTTTGCCACTAACTATCTAGGCCACTTTCTCTTGACCCGCCTTCTGCTGGACAGCCTGGTGCATTCTGGGAAGGATGGCTCATGCTCGAGGGTCGTCAGCGTCTCCTCCTCTGCACGCTTCGCCGCTGACGCCCGTCTGCAGGATCTTCTCAGCATGTGAGTGGCAAAACACAGCACACGTCTGCAGTGGAAATCAATGACCCGAAGCCAGGCATAATCTGAAGATCTAGAGCGCAGAGATGCTGGAATAAATCACAGATAAGATCCATCCGGCCTGGAGCGAGAGGGCGTGGTATGTTCTGTCACACATGTGATCGTATATCATATATACTGGAGATATGTCTTCATAAATCTTGTTCATGGATCCTCCTGCAGCACAAACGCCCTGTTCCACCTTCAGACCTCAAACCCATTAAACACTTACATCCTCAAAAACCATCAGTGTAGCACAAGTGAACCTTACTAAATCAACCCCTCTACTTATTATTATTAATTAATTATCTTCTACCCCTCCGTAAGATCCTCTTTTACACTCCTCTAATGCCACAGTTCAATATATCGGAAATATATGTTAATGGATTTTTTTAATGGAGAGCAGATTAGTTCTAGATTTGTATAGATATCTAGTAGTAGATATTTATATTAATTTATTTACCTTTCACTCTTTTATTGTTCATGTTTCTTATGATCTATCTATCTATCTATCTATCTATCTATCTATCTATCTATCTATCTATCTATCTATCTATCTATCTCTCGATCTCTCGTTCGTTCGTTCGTTCGTTCTATCCACCCATCCATCCATCCATCCATCCATCCATCCATCCATCCGTTCTATCGTTCTATATATGTTTTGTATAACTACAATAAATGATTATATTTATAACTCCAATAAAAAACATTTCTCTCTCCTGACAAGTAACTTTTATACTCGGATGTATGTAATTAAATGACAGATGTACTTGTCCGAAATACAAACACATGAGAATGCTTAATATCAAGCAGTGAGATTTATATATATATATATATATATATATATATATTTCATACATCTCGATTTCACTGAGATTTTTACCATCACTATAATGAGACTTTAGGGGAATATGTTTAATTGTCTTGAAAATAAAATCATGATACAAAGAAATATATATATGTTTTTAAAAATAATCTTTATTTCCTTTCAAGAAGACGTACTTTTTTTTCTTTGTGTTTGATTGTGAAATATGCCCGATCATGACTTATCAGTGGAAGTATGAGATTTATGAATGACTGAAGTTTCTAAATCAATAAACAGCGTATTGATTCCAGCAGCCACACAAAGAAAAGCTCATCATGTTCTTGATTTAATTAAACGGGCTGTTTGTGTGTGAAGCCCTCGGGGAGTAGAGCTCCTCAGAACCGCCTTCATGTTCCAGCAATCATGAATCCAGATCATAGAGAAATCATCTGATGAATTCATTTCTCCAGTCGTTAGCCGGAAGATTGACGTGCGTTTGTTGCAGAAGTTATAGTTGAGTGATTAATCGTTCAGAGCACCTTTGGGAAGCGTTAATCAAACATCAGGCGTTAGTGTCCTGCTCGCTTTACTGGATCCTGACTAGAATAAATGACGTCAAATTAAATAAATCTGATAAGTGATTCATTGAAAACGTTATATTAGTAACGTAAGATGTTCTGTATTTCTTGGTGTCGTGTTGCAGTACTTATGTTGAAAAATAGAGATCAAATTTCACCCTTAAATTATAGGAAATCAAATCTTGCATTTTGATATAATAATTTTTTGCGACCATTATTTTTTATTATATTATTATTATTCTACTATTATTAATTAAGTTCTCCTCATTCTCAATTTGCTTTAGATTATAATTTTCTGTAAAACAGGATCAGTCTCTTTATCAGTGTCATTTTCACAAATTAAATATTAAAATATTAATATAATTTAAAAAATCTCAGTAATTAAGGTAATTTACCCACAAAAAATTCAATCATAATGCAATGAATGTTTGTATTTAAATCAAATAATAAATATACGTAGTCAACTAAAGTTAACTAAAACTTTAACACAAATAAATAAATAACATAAAATAAAAATATAAAAACATCCTTTTTTCAGCCGAGGAAACATTTCTCTTTTTCATTTGCTACACTTAATTTGTGTATTAAAATAAGTAAAAATAAAACTGATTTATTTAAAATAAAGCAAAAGCTAAACTAAAAAACTAAACATGCAAAACAACAAATGTACTAAACCTTTAACTAATATTAAAAATTACTAAACTTTTAACTAAAATAAAAAATTACTAAACCTTTAACTAAAATAAAAAATTACTAAACTTTTAACTAAAATAAAAAATGACTAAACCTTTAACAAAAACTAAATACAAATAAAAATGATTACAAACAGTCAAATGCAAACTCGGAATATTATACAATATTATACAATAATATACAGACGTGAATCTACATTTCCTTCAGCCTGATCCGGATTCACTTCACTTTTAGTGTGAAAGAGCTTTACATCTATAACTTTTTATATTAAAACACACAAGCAAACCCTGCCCAAATGTATATAAATACACGCACATGCATGTATATATTTAAGAACAATGTTATGTTTATATATTAAATATATTTATATATGATATAATTTAAATTATTATAAATTGGTGCCGTCAAACGATTAATCGCGAATAATCGCATTCAAAATTAAAGTTTTTGTTTACATAATATATATATGTGTGTGTGTGTGTGTGTGTGTGTGTGTGTGTACAGTGTATATTTATAATGTATGTAAATACACACACATACATGTATATATTTAAGAAAAATATATGTATATATTATATAATTCAAATAAATATAAATTGGTGCCGTTAGATTAATCGCGAATAATCGCATCCAAAATAAATTTTTTTTTACATAATATATATATATATATATATATTTGTACTGTGTGTATTTATTATGTATGTATAAAAACACACATACTGTATATATTTTGAACATTTTTACATTATACCATATATAAATATATTTATTATATAAACATAACATATTTTTCTTAAATATAGTATTTATTTATACATACATAATAATTACACACAGCACACATACACATATATATATAATTATGTAAAAATAAATGTTTATTTAGGATATGATTAATCGCGACGGCACTAATTGTAATGCAATACTTTTAAAAGTCAACACTGTTGGTGATAAATAACCGCGCTTATATTATATCTTATATCTGTGCCACTGAAGAGTAAGACATGCATCTGTTTTTGAGTGTTTATAATGATCTCCTTTCTCAGGCATGAATGAGTGTAAATGCAGAAGCTCTTGTGTTTATGAAATATTGCTGATTACTCTGATGCGTGATCATGTGAAGCGTGTGAAAAGTCATTCTTCTGTCTTTGTGCTTGCGTCTGGGATCTGTTTAATAAGAGATAGTGATCGCTGTGAGTCAGAAGTAGGCCAGCTTGCGCTTTATTCTTAACAGGAGCAGCTTCTGGGTGATGAATACTGAATATTGCTTTTATTGTCCATATACTGCTGTTAAAATCATATATACTCCGTTTGAGTTCCTTTTTATATTCTGACTTCAGTCTCATTTCCACAAACTAAACATTACAATTATTAAATAATATTCATACTAATAATAATCAAACCTACAGTAACTTTTGGAATTTTTCATTCATTCATGAAATTAGCAAATTTACCATAAATAATATTATAATTAATGATAATAATAATTGTTATTCAAAATTATTGTTGTCATTATTTAATTATTGTTATTGTAATTATATTATAATAAAGGCCCTGGGAACCCCTGGTTTGTGTGATTAGGGTTACCCTAACCATAATTTAATATTGTTATACCCATATTATGATGATGATGATGATAATAATAATAATGATAAATAAGTATATTAACAATAACAACAAAATAATAATACTTATTGTTATTGTTGTTGTTATTTGTTATTATAAAAGTATGATTTATTATTATTATACTTACAATAAAGGGTTTTATTATTTATTATGTATTATGTATTATGTGTTAAACAGTCTGTCAGCAGAACGCTCGTATGTCTGCACTTAGATGTATCCGCTGATAGACGTGGATTTGAAACGCTTTCGTGTGTTTCTGTGTGAGCGCTCGACAGACACACACACACACACACACAGACACAGACACACACACACACACACACACACAGACACAGACACACACAGACACACACACACACAGACACAGACACAGACACAGACACAGACACACACAAACACAAACACACACACACACACACACACAGACACAGACACACACAGACACACACAGACATAGACACACACACACACACACACACACAGACACAGACACAGACACACACAAACACACAGACACAGACACACACACACACACACAGACACAGACACAGACACAGACACACACACACACACACACACACACACAGACACAGACACACACAAACAAACACACACACACACACAGACACACACAGACACACACACACACACACACACACACAGAAGCCGGTGCTTCAAGAACACTCGTCCTAATGCAGCGTTGTGTTTGACCTCCAGACTCCGGCTGAAGCCTGAGGTTTCTCTGGCGGATCCGGGAGGAACATATGAAGGTACGATGACGATCTTCAGACTGGACTCTGGAGAAACACCTGGACCTCCAGGACTCGGAGCTGCTTCACTAACTGATGGACAATCTCACACCGGAGAACTGTGAGGAGTCGCGTCGCTCCTGTCCCGTTATCTACGCTTCTTCTGAAGGGCTCGGCACTGCTGCAGGATCACTGTGAACCACTGAGTGTTGAGCTTCAAAGCTCCTTTCCAGAGAAAGCTCCACTTCATTCTCTTCACACAAACCTCTGCTGTGTTTCTTTGGGCTCCTGATCTGTTATTAACCAATGACACCTTCTTGAAAGTCAACACATGTCGGACTAATTCCCTTATATCCATGCTCTTATTAGTTTACGTTATTTCGAGTAAATAATATGTTTGTCAGCCAACCGGAAACGTTATCTACATTGCTCTGATGCAGTGGTTCTCAAACTCTTTAGGTGTTTAATGTCCTTCTTTGTAACCCTTCTCTCACGCTAAAGTATTTTAATAACATGCACATCATTTGTATGTAACCTATTGTTTATTTTTATATGAATTACTAACCAATGCTCATGCACACTAACTGATGCAAATCCACACTAAATGATGCACATGCATACTAATTGATGCACTAATTGATGCACATGCACACTAATTGATGCACTAACTGATGCACACGCACACTAACTGATGCACTAACTGATGCACATGCACTCTAATTGATGCACTAATTGATGCACATGCACACTAATTGATGCACTAATTGATGCACATGCACACTAATTGATGCACTAACTGATGCACATGCACACTAATTGATGCACTAACTGATGCACACGCACACTAACTGATGCACTAACTGATGCACATGCACTCTAATTGATGCACTAACTGATGCACACGCACACTAACTGATGCACACGCACACTAACTGATGCACATGCACACTAACTGATGCACTAACTGATGCACACGCACACTAACTGATGCACATGCACACTAATTGATGCACAAACTGATGCACACGCACACTAATTGATGCACTAACTGATGCACACGCACACTAACTGATGCACTAACTGATGCACATGCACTCTAATTGATGCACTAATTGATGCACATGCACACTAATTGATGCACTAATTGATGCACATGCACACTAATTGATGCACTAACTGATGCACATGCACACTAATTGATGCACTAACTGATGCACACGCACACTAACTGATGCACTAACTGATGCACACGCACACTAACTGATGCACTAACTGATGCACACGCACACTAATTGATGCACAAACTGATGCACATGCACTCTAATTGATGCACACGCACACTAACTGATGCACTAACTGATGCACATGCACAGTAACTGATGCACATGCACACTAATTGATGCACAAACTGATGCACATGCACTCTAATTGATGCACATGCACACTAATTGATCCACTAAGTGATGCACATGCACACTAATTGATGCACACGCACACTAATTGATGCACTAACTGATGCACATGCACACTAATTGATGCACACGCACACTAATTGATGCACTAACTGATGCACATGCACACTAATTGATGCACTAATTGATGCACATGTTAAAATAGATAATGCAACCCTCCTCTCCTAAGCGTACCTATTTGCCACCTCACCTTATATGTTCCCCTCTCTTGTTCCACATTCCACAATGGAGCACACTTACCGTGAGTTTGAGAACCGCTGCTCTAAAGTTCCCATTTACTAAGAAAACATTGAGAGAACATTCAAATGTAACATTCTCATAATGTTTTTAAAAAATTATAGAACATAAATTCCTCTTGAATTTGCATAACCACAAAGTTAATTTTTTTTTCTTAAAAACATTACCTGTTACATTTTCACAAAGGGCAATTTTTTTTCTCCAATGTTTGCAAAACAAAGAAATATTCTTAATACATAAAATGTGTTTTCAATGTGTAAAAAAATAAAATTTTCATGATTTCAAAATGATAAAATGGAATATTCCAAAACCAAAAAGAAAAAAATGCGTACATTTTCAAATAATCATTTTGCAATGTTTCTCTAATATTCACAAAACCAAAAATAAACATTATTATTGCATCAAACAAATCTAGACATTTTCATATGTAAAAAACTTCAAAATAATGTTTTTCACAACTTAATATTAATATTGACTAACATTCTTTGAGCGTCTTTTGTTAGCTGGGTCTAATTATGATGAAAATGATTAGCAAACAGTTTTACTGGTAACTACACAAAACAATGTGAACTGCAAAAACACACCGTTGTTCAATCAATAGTTACATTTATTAACAATGATAACTAAGTTATCAGTTATTCCATCAAGTGTTGTTCATAAATGCAATTTTTCACAATGAAATGAACATGCATTTGATTTACAGCAGGATTCAGATTCTGAGTGAGTGCATTATTTTATGAAAACATCCATATTTTCATGTTCATTACATGATGTCTGAATAAATGCTGAAATCAGTATATGACAAGTTCATATTTTTATTCACGTTTAATTTTGCCAAATGCAATATTATACTAAACTTTGAAGGAATAATTGAGTGAAAACGATTGACGACTGTCAACATTTCTATGAAAATCTACGAAACTGAAAGAAAGAATATTGAATCTCAATATTGATTTTTGAATTTTCCTAAAATAATAACAGCGTTGCATTTTGTGTTGTCTGAATGTTTTGTTTCTGAACTCTTTGATTCAGGTCTGCTGTGTGATATTAATTACTGTAGGTGTTATTAATATTCTGTACTGTGATGTCAGTGTCATGTGTGTTGTGTTCACACACGTTCATTTATTCAGGATGAAGATGATGATTCATATTCATGTTTCAGAAGCTGTTAGGATTCAAACTATTTGCACTGTAAAAAAAACTAATTTGAGAGATTTGCTAAATACTTTTATGATCTTGCATATGAAATGCACTTTAGCAAGTAGGCCTATCATTTTGAATGCAGGTGACAGTGTGACATTATACAGGTAAATCTCACAATAACACAAATATTTAATTCAGAAAATAATAAGAGAGAAAAATAAAGACACTTATTTTATTTGTTACATTTATTTTGATTTTATTAATAATTTTAATTTTTTTTTTTTTTTATTACATTTAATTTTTCTGTTTTATTAAATTTAATTTTATTTTTATATTTTTTTATAAAAATTGTATTAATTTATTTATTACATTTTATTTTGTATTTATTTTTTATAAAATTGTATTTATTTATTACTTTTATTTTATTTTTTATTAAATTCAATCATTTTTTTAATTTTTTTATTATTTTTATTTTTCTGTTTCATTACATTTTATTTAATTTATTTTTCATTTTTTTTTCTCAAAAGTAATTTATTTTTATTACATTTTATCATTTTTTTATTTTATTACATTTTTTTTTTTTTATTACATTTTTTTTTTTTTTTATATATATATATTTTTTTTTATTAATTTTTTTACACTGTGACATTTTCCTGAATTGTAAAGCATTTAAAAATCATGATAATACTTAGTCTTAAAAATCACAAAAAAATTTAAACAATTTTTTATGAATCATTTTGTTTTATTTTGTATTACATCAGTGTTTTGAGGGAAATGTCACAAAACTAATTCTATTATTTTTGTATGTTCCTTCTGTCATTTGATTTTGAGG
>QVTF01005976.1:17500-22500 GCA_003573665.1 Oxygymnocypris stewartii | reverse complement strand
CCAATTTGATCCTGGAGGGGGTTGACCCCCACGGCTGACCTCTGGTCCCCTCGACTCGCCCCTGATGACTGACCCCTCTGCGCCAGGTAGTCACGGTAGTTGCGCGTCAGCAGCGTATAGAGCAGCGGATTGATGCAGCTGTTTCCGTACGTCAGGCAGGTGACGAAGAAGTTGACGTAGGTGTGAGCGGAGGCCGACAGAGAGCGGAGCGACTCGGACGAGAAGAGCTTCGCCATCTGCCAACCCCAGAACGGCAGAAAACGCCCAGTATGCCACCACGATGCAGAAGATCATTCCCACCACCTTGTGCTTCAGTCGGCGCCTGCGAGCGGACGACGAGGATCCGTGAGTCAGGTTAACCTGGGCGGCCCAGTAATGCCAGGCGAGACCTGCGTAAAGCCCCACCATCAGCAGGCCGGGGAGGAGCATGCTGGTGAAGAAGAGCGCGGTCAGATACGTCTTGAAAGCCTCGGACGTCCACGTTGGGAAGCAGATGCGTTTGACGAGGCCCGCCGTACTGGGACGTCCCTCTCGCAGACGGATCATCAACATCATAGGGAGCGTCAATACAAACGCTGCCACCCAGATTCCCAACGCCATCAGCCAGTGAATACGCACGGTCGAGCGACGGGCTCGGAAAGGAGCGGCCACGGCACGGTAGCGCTCCAGACTCATGGCCACCAGCACAAACACGCTGGCATGCATGGTGAGCAGATCCAGACTCAACAGCAACCTGCAGCCCATTTCCCCAAAGAACCAGTCGTGGGCGAAGTAGGTGCAGACCACGAACGGGATAGTGCCCAGATAGAGCAGATCCGCCGCCGCCAGGTTGAGGATGAAGACGTACATGGAGCCGGCGCGCCGTAACGTGGCCGATCGCATGATGGCGAGGGTGTACAGGTTTCCCGTCACGCCTAAAACACACATGGTGACGAGGGTGGCGCCCAGGAGCGGAGTGACCCAAACTACTCCAGCGCTTCCGGCTGCGGTGCTGGCATTAGGCGAGTTACTCATCGTAAGAAGAAATATATAAATTCAAATATTTCCTATAACATCAATGGCTTCAAGAAGAACCTCTAACATCCATGGAACTTCTCCATTGCACAAGAAGTCCTTTATAGTGGGAAAAGGGTTATTAAATGTTGTCCACAGTAAATACAAAAGTGGTTCGTTTGAGAATTAATCATTGAAATCTTCCCAAAATCATTATTTTGTGGCATCACACATCATGAGAAGATCTGGGAGAAATATATCAATTTGAATATTTCCTAAGAAAGCTGAGCTCTAGTTATAGATATCAATGGGTCCAAGAAGAACCTTTAAAATCCATGTAATCTTTCCATTATAGTGGAAAAAGGTTATTAAATGTACTTCCCGTAAATAAAAAAGTAGTTCTTTTAAGAATTGATCACTGAAAGCTTCCCGAAATCCTTCTTATGTGGCATCACTGCTATTAGGTGAAGATCTAGATTCAAATATTTCCTGTAAAACCGAGTTCTTGTTTCACTTCTTTACTGGCATTGATGGTTGCATGAAGAGCCTTTGACATCCATGGAACTTCTCCAAATGTACTTTATAGTGGAAAAAAGTTATTTCGATAATTCAAATGCTCTTCGAAAATAGCTTTTAACTGAAAAGTCCCAAAAACGGTCCTTCTGTGGACCTGCTGTTATTAGAATGGCCTTATGGCGGAAAACAGACAGAGAAGCTTCTTCAAATATCAAAGCACCGAATGAACACGGAGCAACAAGTCCTAAACATACCCATGATCCAACTCAGGATTGTGGTCAAATAAACCTCCAAACAGACGTTCCTCTGATGTTCTTCTCTGTATCCTTTGCCTTTGCTCTGCTTTCTGTTGTGTCTGCAGGTTTCTCTCGTGTCCGTCTCTTCTCTCTCTTTCTCTCAGGTGGGTGTGATGTGCCGTTCAGCGTTTGAGCATTTCTGAACACCCCGGTGCCGTTTCACACCCCCCCGATCATGAGCAGCATTTAATAACCTTCCATTCACACTCACACGTCCACTAATATCCTCCTCCAGCTCACATGAACAATCAAAATCAGACCTCAAACACATGGTTATATCAGTACTTTATTAAAAATCTGCATTATAAACCCTGAGGGATAATAATACTACTACAGGAGAATACAATTCTGTCAAGATTTAATCACCCTCATGTTGAGTCAGAATCTTCTCTTCCAGTTCAGCTCTGCAATCTCATTTATGACCATGTGTTTTTAAATATGGTGATTGAACGGTCATGTGACACACTAGAACCAATGAGAGTTTAGAGCTGTGGTAGACACATGTATGTCATTTACAGAGACATATTTCAGTCTGTTCATTACACAAAACATCATATGAGAGAAAAACCTTAAAAATACAGTGTCTTGCAAAAGTATTCACACCCCTTCTTTTTTTAAATGTTGTCATGTTGTAAGCAACCTTATGCTATAATGCTTTATTTTTTTTTTCATTTTAGTATATACATATATGTATACTTGACTTGAAAATAATAATCTGGTTTTTGCTTTGTCATTATGGGATATGGAATGCAGATTAATGAAAAAAAATTGCAACATGACAAAAATGAAAGGGTGTGAATATTTTATCAAGATACATGATGGATAGTTTTATGACACTTATATGGCTTTTTGGTGTTTTTTTAGGATAAATGTGGTCGCTATAACCTGTTATTGTATGAAAAAGAGCAGCGTGAACATTCTGCTAAACATCTTTTGTAATCCACAGAAGAACGGAAGTCATAGAGGTTTGGAACAACATCAGGCTGATTAAATGATGACAGGATTATATTTTTAACTGTCTCTTTAATATGTGAATAAAAGGAGGTTTAGAGCTTCCACTTAAAATGTGTTGAAAATGTTGTAATAAATGTTAAATAACTAAATTTCACCACTAGATGGAGCCTTTAATCCTTAAAAAAATCAGATAAGAAAAAATTTGGAAGCAAACAGTTTGTGGAAAATGCAAACATAATGTTACGGTGAGTTTCAAGATCTAATGACAGAATAATAGCACAGTATACAAACAAACTTAGTGTAAAACACAAACATCCGGCACGTGCTGTGAGATCCGTGGCGGGTCAGCTGCAGAGGTCACGGATGAAAGGTCAGAGGTCACGCCGAGGGGTCCACGGTCCATCAGTGTTTGTGTTTGAAGTAGGCCTCCACTGAAAAACACAGCAGCATTCATGTTGTGGTGTTGACACTCGTGTGTGTGTGTGTGTGTGCGTGTGTGCGTGCGTCTGTGTGTGTGCGCGTGCATCTGTGTGTGTGTGTGTGTGTGTGTGTGTGTGTGTGTGCGTCTGTGTGTGTGTGTGTGTGTGTGTGTGTGCGTCTGTGTGTGTGTGTGTGTGTGTGCGCGTGTGCGTCTGTGTGTGTGCGCGTGTGAGTGTGTGTGTGTGTGTGTGTGTGCGCGTGTGTGGTTTGGGGTGCGTGCGTGTGTGAGTGAGTGCGTGCATGTGTTGTGCGTGTGAGCGTGAGTGTGTGTGCGTGCGTGCGCGTGGTGTTACCAGTGTACTCCTGTGGGCTCATGGGAGTGCTGATGATTGCATTGAAATGGCTCATCCACTCCTTTTGCTCCGTATCCGATTCACAGGTGAACAGGAAGCTGCGGTCGGGCCGTTTCGATGGTGATGGCGTACTGCCACGCCCCGCTGTAGTGGGTTCCGGCGGGGAGTCCGATCTTGACGCGGTATCCGTTATCTCGGTGTCCCAGGAACACCTGTCCTTTAGCAAACGCATCCTGCCAGACACACAGGAGAAACTCGCTGCAGTTCTCGTTCCTCATTCAAGCTGAATCAGTCGTTCTGCAGATGCTGTTTGGACAGGCGTTTCTCTTTGTACTAGATTACTATCATAAGTGTCCTGTGGTTTATAACAGCTCTAGATGTCCTTATACGTGTAAACGCTTGTATGGCAAAACAGAGGTGAGTTATTTCTTATGGTAACGGACATGAAATGTGTTGTATTGTGTATCATTTTCTCTTTTCTTAATGCAATTTCTTCATTAAACGTTAATTATTTTATGTAAAAGTAATTGACTCAAAATATATCCATCTGCTTGTTTTGCAATCATCATGTTCAAATGTGAGTGTAAAAGGGAAGAAAGTGTGTCGTTATTTAACTCTAATGATCTTTTGGCTTCACTCGTTGTCTAAGTACAAATACGGCAAAAAAGTATCTCAATTATATGGTCATATAAAACAGCATGCACCATTAATAATTGTTTCAAAGAAAGATATATTGATTGACTGCAATTTACTAAAAATATATGTATATACCAAGGATTTTACAGCCAATGTATCTATAGCTCTTTGCTTATTAATTTAGTCATTTATAACTAAAAACAAAAAAATACATTTGGTTGAATTTAGCGTAAGACTTAACTGGTTTACCATATACTATAACAATTTAAAACATCATTTGCAAAATATTTGTTATTGTTTTTTTTATTAAGTAACATATTTTTACCTATTTTGATTGATCACTTATTAATTTTATCAAATTCTGATGAGTTTTTTTTATTAAGTAAAAATTTATCTATTTTGATTGATTACTTATTATTTTTACATTTTTATAAATGTTGATTAGTTGTTTTTTTATTAAGTAACATTTTTACCTATTTTGATTGATCACTTATTAATTTATTCATTTTAATAAAATTTTGATTAGTTGTTTTTTTATTAAGTAACATATTTTGACCTATTTTGATTGATCACTTATTAATTTATTAATTTTAATAAAATTTTGATTAGTTGGTTTTTAATTAAGTAACATACTTTGATTGATCACTTATTAATTTTAATCAAATTTTGATTAGTTGTTTTTTAATTAAGTAACATATTTTGATTGATCACTTATTAATTTTAATCAAATTTTGATTAGTTGTTTTTTAATTAAGTAACATATTTTGTGATCACGTATTAATTGAAACAAATTTGGATTAGTTGTCTATTGCTGTATTTGATCAGCCTGGTG
>QVTF01005976.1:0-10000 GCA_003573665.1 Oxygymnocypris stewartii | reverse complement strand
TGTTAAATTTAATCTTCATATTACAACAAAAAAAAACATTTTATTTATAAAAAGCATCAGCAGCAATAAAACTAATATTAACAATAAGCTAAATAAATGTAGAATGTCTAATGTTTTCAAATGGGGAAAATAAATACACTTTTTTAATTTAAACTTCAGTTTTAGTAGGTTTATAAGATGTTTAACAGGCCTATAGAGTCTAGAATAATTCACTGGATAATGTTAATTCACTGAATATTATTCTCTGGAACATTGGAATATAACAAACACATCATCGTATTTTATTGCATTTCTCAACTGGAATGTTATATCAGAATTATTAATAATGTTTTTGTCCTTCTAGATTATGAAATGTCTGCTGACAGAGCGGTTTATCGATGCATTTACACAGAACTATATTCAAACTGTGATCGCTCGCGGAGATAATAAATAATACATTTCCTATAGAGTTGTATTTATTTATGTGTTTATTAGCGAAATAATGGTTACATAGTAAATATTACAATTTAGGGTGTTTTAAAAAAGTGCATCTTGTTAAAAGTTACATGCTGTGGCAATTCTCAAAACAACCACAAGATGGCGGCATTTATCGGTGAATCCGATACTAAAAAAACGATATCCGATTATGGTAAATTTCTTAAATATCGGGGAAAAATATCGGTAAATCGATATATCGGTCGATCTCTACTCATATGCGCAATATTTTTCAGAAATCATGTGATGAATTGTTGACTGAAAATGAAGTTTTGAATGAAGTTCAGCTCGACAGTCACAGAAACTATAATTCAATTCAGTTCAAGTGTATTTGTATAGATCTTTTCATGATACAAATCGTTGCAAAGCAGCTTTACAGAAATGTTTTAATCCCTACATTATATTTAGGAGTAGGTTATTAGTGGTGACTATGCCAGAAATGTACAGTAAAAAAATGATAATAATAAAATCATGCAGTTAGTTACAAATGACATGTTATCAAACTACAAACTGTTTTAATGTGGAAAAGAGCTGCATTATTGTCCAAACTTTCCGGAGTGTCTATTTACACTAAGTGCAAATAACCCGCCTTGTTGGCAGAGGCTACTAGAAAACTGGGTTTCGGGGAACCTGTCTGTCCGGACGGAACGTTCGCAGCCGGCTATACGATGGATGCGTGGGAGAGGTGGCGAATCGTGTGTCTCGCGGCTCTTTCCGTGGAGGACATTGATATCTACCTATTCGGAACCATGATAACAGGTCTTCTGCTGATTGGATTAGGCTTTGCCCTGGGTTATCGAAAGAATTCAGAAAACGGGAACAGCTGTCCAAAGTCTCACAAGGCTGCCCATCATGACTGAAGCAGTGGGAAGAGCGGTCAGCATTGAGACTCAGACTATAATCGCAATATGGATTCTATCATGGAGAAGCTCACGGCTCTGCAAAAGAAATTTACGATATTCGGGAACAGAATGGACAGAGAGAGTAGCCGTGGAATTGGAATGCGGCTACTCGCCTAAACAAATCACAATCTTATCTTTTCTGGCTCCCCCGTACCAGCACTGCCCGGGAAGGTCGTTGTTGGAAATTTATCCCTGGGAAAGAACACTGCAGTGAGACGCTCTTGCCCCCTCCCCCATTCTACAGACATTGATTATAAACTATTACACACACACACACAAATACTTCCCCTCCCCCCATCCCTCGCCTCCGTTCGCTTTGAACCCGCCAGCCTGACGGGCGGGTCTGTGACCGGCGCCGAAACAAATGGCTGCTAGACTGGATGGCTGCTTGCCAGAGCTGGATTTGTTTTCCCTAAGGAGCATAGTCTGGGGTTATTTTTTTTTTCTCCTCACTTTCCTTATGTAAATGCTGTATTTTCTTCAATTCCCTGTCTTCCTGTTCTGTCTACCCCGTTGTCATATGTATGTTGTGTATGTATGGACAGGTTGATGGCTAATTTCGCTGGTACTTGTGACTAGTGACAATAAAGGGCTACTACTACTATTTACATTAACTCCGCCCACCGACGTGTGATTGGGCGACTCAACGTTACTGAAGACTATTGGCGCAGGTCGTAAAGCGTTTGTTGTACTCTTTTCAACCCGGGTTCAAATCCACCTTTTGGGCCAACTTTTTTTCTCCCTTTTAAAATGTCATATCACATCAGAAAGGCATTTATTTTCAATACAAATTAAGCGAATAATCAAAAATTTGAAAATAAATTATTGGTTATGGTTAGTATAGGTGTAGGGAGGGCTTTATTGTCCCAATAAGGTGGCATCCATTTAATAAATTGAATTAAAATCAAAATTTACCCTCAATAAGTTATTATTCCACACTTTTTTATAATGTACTACAATACTGAGCTGCATATAATGCATATAACTTATTTGAACTGTTGCCATCTGGGAAACGGTACAGGTCTGTCAAAACATGTACCACAAGATTCATGAATAGCTTTTACCCTAAAGCTATAACCATACTGAACACTGAACTGAAAATACATTCTTGACACGCAAGAATCATGTGCAGTTGTATTGAGCATAGAGCACTTATTTCACTCAGCATGGTGGAAAATTATGATTACTATTAGCTGGATACGTTGGCATATTTATAATTTCGTTGTATGTAAGTACAATGACAATAAACAATCTGAATCTGAATCTGAACTGAGGTGCAAATAATTGCCAACAAGTAGTAAATATAGCATAAAATCCTGCTATTTTAACATAATATAAATAGAATCCATCGTTATTTGCACTTAGTTTAAATAGTGTAAATAGCATCTAATTGAATAAAATAAAACACTTTAACTTCAAAATATATTTAAAAAAATTGGTAAGATTATTAAATGTGATAATAGTATTACAACATTTTATATAAATCGAATTACTCAAATTAAAAGTGCAAATAAAAATATAAAAATATTTGAAACAAAAATGTGAACGCTAGAAAACCACATAATAAACCTACCAAAGCAAACGAAAAATATGCAATAATAAATACACTATAAAAACCTAATTTATAAAATCACCGGTCAAACTTTATTCTAAATTTCAATTCTCGTGATTAACAAACCATTAACAATGACCTTTGCCTCCACGAACCCCTAATTAGCAGCGTATTAATAGTTAGTAAGGTAGTTGTTGGGTTTAGGTACTGGGTAGGATTAGTGATGTAGAATATGATCATGCAGAATATATGCTTTAAAGTACTGATATAAATATTAATAAAAGGCATGCTAATAAGCAACTATTTGATACTGAGAACTGGTCTCCATACTAAAGTGTTACCAAATAATTCATATAATAGTATATAAATAATACAAAATAACACTGATACATGTTTGAAGCAGCATGAAGAAGGGTCAGAGTGTGATTATTTCCTGAATATAAATATTAAAGTGCCACTATTATGCCTTTTCGAATATTACATTTTGTGCCGTGTGTCTTTCAGCAAAGTTGTGAAGCTGATGAAATAAAGCTATCGGGCCTCATTCATGAAGCATACGTAAATACAGAAGTCAATTCTGAGTAATTTGTGCTAAAACAGGCCTTCCTGAAAAATATCCTCCGAAAAATCACAAATACATCATAAACGTCCGATTTGAAAGTTAAGCATGCGTATGTTAATGAATTCCAATCATTGGTAAATAGGGTGCTCGTGCACGCTCGCACACAATTAGCATAATCCCTGCTTATGATTATAGCAATGCAAATGTCATTTCCAGGAATGCGATGGAATATTCTGGTCTACTTTCTCAAGTTTGGCTCCATAAATGCAAAAAGACTAATAGGCTATATGGCTAACAATAAATATTCAATAACTTTTTTAGCCACCTGAAAAATGTCAGGTGCTTTTCTGAAAATGGCCAGATGGTGGCGCTTGAGAACGCTTTGGTGGCATAAAAAGCGTTTTTCCCATAGACTGTAAAAAAAAAAAATTCCAGCTGTCGATTGGTTGCTATGAAGTGGAATATCCACGGTAGTAACGTATTACTAGTATCTCATTTTGAAGAACATAAAAAAGCAGAAACCAGTCATATTAACTTCTCTGTTGTTGTTCTGTTGTTGTAGAAGTAAGATGATTGGTCGGTGTGGTATTTGTCCCGCCCCTTCCTCCATTGATTGGACGGCTGGGTAAAAAGTAACAGTGACAAGCACTGTGTTCTACCCATAGGCTGTAAAAAACATGGACGTAGTGTTCGTGACGTCACCCGTAGGTTTCTGAAAAGCTTTTTGAAGCTCAAAGTGGGCCGTCGCCATCTTGGCTGCGCGTCACACCCGTATAATCGAAAGTGGGCAAGATGTGGGTGGGGCTGGTTGCTGAAACCACGCCCACCAAGCACGACCTGTCACTCAAGTGGCCACGCCCTTAATTATGCAGAACTTTAGGGATTAATATAATTTTAATGGATGAGTTATAAAAAAATTCACCCCCCTCACAGTTGTCATGAAGGACAAAATTAGCGATATAGATCAAAATTATTTTTTGCACCAGGCTGTAAACATGTTGTTTTCTGCTGTAAAGTTGGGCATTTTAACATGGGGGGGGGTCTATGGGATTGAATCCCTTTTGGAGCCGGCCTCCAGCGGCCAGTCGATGAATTGCAGTTTTAGTCATATCCGTGTTGGTTTCACGAGAGAGAGAGAGCGGGATGTTGCCCCTTGGTTGACCCAAAGCTAAACGGTGTATTTATTCTGAGCTACAAAAAATAAAAAAATTAATACAAATTTCTAATGGCAGTGCATCAAAATTCAGTGTCATCAGTTTGCCAAAAAGAACACGCACCACCACGCCCCATTTACACAGGGAGCCGGTGTACATTTCTTTCTTAGCATCTGACGTTTTAAAAATACAAATATTTTTATGAATCCAAAAAATTTACATCAGAACGAAAAATGAGTTCGGCTCGTGTTTCATGAATGAGGCCCATTGTCTATAAAAAAAGAGTCGCCTCGCAATCGCCTAAACGAATCATCAGGAATTTGAATCATATTCTGTTACGGCTGCACGTTACGAAGTAATACATTTGCATAATGTCCAACCAATCGCAAAGGACTGGGCCATCTGACCAATCACAGCAGTGAGAGGCGGGGCTTAGAGAGACCGATTCTTCGCACGAGTCGTTTAGGAATCATTTAGAAATTAGTTAAAACTAAAGCTATTTTTTGAGAAAACTAAAGTGTTTTTGACCTTGCATGCATGTAACCCTGTTTCATGACACTCATAAAACAACATCAGCAACCTTAAAATGTCATTTTTAATGAGCACCTGAACTTCTGAATCCTCCCAGCGTGAGAGTGAGAGCGATTTGACTTTTCCGAGGGTGGGAATACTGCGATGGATCCCGGAGCATCCCAGACAGACGAAGACGCCGAGAGAACAGGAGCCCCATTCTGGATCTGAGAGAGAGAAATAATCAATACCACAGCTATTAATATGGATATTAGCAGTGTTGGGAAGTTTACAAGTAGTGTAACTATTTCAAGTACTTTATTAAAGTAATGTAACTGATTACATTTGAGTATTTTTGATTACTTCTAAATGTTAATTTCTAAATGTCTTGTTTTAATAATTTTCAAACATTTAAACCAGGCCGGGTTAACCTTACATTAGAACTCAACACTGACGCCATTAATCCTTCATCACTTGAATTAATTATATTTTAAAGCACAGCCACCACAAATCAGTCTTTCGCACCTAGTTTTACTTTGAGATCATCATATGGTTAAATGCAAAATGCATAAGATACAGTTTAATAAATACTGTTTTTGAAATCAAATATTTGCACAGCTATGACAAGAAACACTGGCATCTAACAATGCCTTGGAAAATATAGTTAACCTTAAAAAATTAAGCATACACATAAAACCATGCATGAGTCCTAAACTCCTGAAACATTAGTGTCTCATATTTTACAGAAGTCAATGCAATTTGGGAAATAAATCAATCAAATATATTTATGTGTGAAAATATTCAAATGTAACCCCCTTTTTAATCATTGACGTTCATAAGTAACTGCAACAGTTACATTTATTTTGTAATTAAATGACGTAACTCTGTTACATATAATTAGGTATTCCCCAACACTGGATATTAGATATTAACACATGAGGTGTCAGCATTCAGTCTGGCTCTTCTAGTCTGATACACAAAACAGTAAAGATGTAATTGACAGGGTTCCCTGGATAAATGCTGTAGACGCAGTACACTCACACTCACACACAACACACACACACACACACAACACACACACACACACACACACACACACTCTCTCACACACACACACACACACACACACACACACACACACACACACACACACATAGGCGTAATGGTTTTTATACTGTACAAGCTGTATGTGCTATTGCCCTACACCTACCCTACACCTAAACTTAGCCCTCACAGGAGACGGTGCATTTCTACTTTCCCTCAAAAAAACTCACTCTGTATGATTTATAAGCGTTTTAAATTATGGGGACACTGAAAATGTCCTCATAAATCACCTTCTCCTTGTAATACCTATGTCATACCCATGTCATTATACACATTTGGGTCCTCATAAACCACAGTAAACATGCCCACACACACACACACACACACACACACACACACACACACACACACACATACACACACACACACACACACACACACACACACACTCACACACACACACACAACACACACACACACACACACACACACACACACCACACACAACACACACATACACACACTCACACACACACACACACACACACACACACACACACTCACACACTCACACACTCACGCACACACACACACACACACACAGTCCGATGGGAGAGAGTAAAGTTCTTCAGTAGTTATTTGTAAGTAACTTAGACTGTCAATGTTATTTGTTCTATATATTTATAATTTATACATCGTGTGAAATTATTCTTTCTATTAATACAGATGATGCTGGATCATTAATAAATTATCCATGACAAAAAAACGATGATATCCGAGGTATTTTTCTGTGAGCGATTGAATATGAGCTTGTCACCCACTATAACTAACTAAATGAGCCTGAACTGATATTAGGCAAATATTGTAGACCTACCGATGTGTTGGGTTTTGTCGATATGATGTTAAGTGTCAGATCAGTGAATATCTAAAGAGAAGTGCTCAGTCCTAGACGAAACATAAATACTATGTGGAGGACACGCAATAATAATTATAATATGACCGCGTGGTGAACAATATGAACCGAACTCATATTTAAATATCTATCCGTACAAGTACGATGTGTGTCCCATTCAAAAAACTGCTCTAGAGAAATGTATGTTTCATTGCCCCCCCCCCCCCCCCACTGTTAGATGACATTACACCCCTGGACACACATCAGAAAGCAGTGAGAAGCCCTGAAGCTAAACACAAAGCATGTAAAGAAGCATTAACATCGGCCTCGAGCTACAGAAACACAGCGAGGACATTCCTGCATTACCTGAACTCGAAACACATTACAGAGAAGATATGAGATCAAACGATAACACTTCTGCACAGTCGGGTTTCAAAAGCCCATGTTCTGTACAAATACTTCATATGTTAATGGTAACATATAAGTATGTCAGTTTTTGATGGGGGGAGGAAGCATGCCGAGTGTGTCGAGCTGGGTAATATATTGATTTACTATATTTAATGAATTGATTGATTCTCCCTAATTCCTCTTTGAAGTGTTCCTTTCTAAAATATCCTTATATACACTCAGAAAGTCTTGAGTTGTGTGGATATTCACACAGAGATCAGTCATTAGTCAGCTTTTGACCTCTGGATTTACAAAAAGCCTTCCAGGTTTCAAAGAGTTTCAATTCTGAGAAAACATTTCATTTGTATTTGAATTATCCCTCAGTCGGTAATTGTACCATTTATTACGAAGCCGTTTGTCTTTCAAAAGACATCAACAAACACCTCTTTCCACTAATGTATATTTTATTTGAAACACAATGAGATTTTTAAAATACATATTGAATACTAACCTATCATAATTGTATGGTCAATGTACATATTATATATTTGTTCAGTACATATAATATTGTAATAAACCAAATTTCTGTGAAATCCTTTTTTAAAGCAAAAGTAAAGTGCAACATAGAGTGCAAGTCTCCATCTCAGTCCTATTCACTGAAATCAAAATGCAGTATTATAGTGTAACAATGACAACATACGTGTTCCTGTGGCTCAGTGGTAGAGCATTGCTTTAGCAGCGCAAAGGTTGTGGGTTCGATTCCCAGGGAAATAGTATACACTTTTTCTTAACACACGGACAACAACAAAAATTAAAATTCTGAAAAAGTATATATTTTTCAGGTGTATTATAAGTAGGCGAGTTGGGACACAGCTTTGATCTTGCATGCCTGGAGGTATTACAAATGTGGCCGCAGAGGACTTTGTCTGAAAACGCCATGATAGAACGTCTCTTTCTGTATTTCTTCATGTGTTAAAGAGGACAATGTGGAGAAAACACACTTCCGGTTTCTTCATGTCTCTTCGACCGCTCCCACATCCCCGTCTCTCTCTCTCTCTCTCTCTCTCTCTCTCTCTCTCTCTCTAGAAATATGTAGAAATCACACACAGCCACACCTTCAGTCTATATATACCCTGTCACCAGCAGCAGCTCCTGCCCAGACAAACTCAATCCTGAGCTCTGGAACCACTGCTGAAAAAACTATAGAACCCTGCCCAAAACACAATAGAAATGTAATGGTTTTAATGGAAGCTATAATGGTGTCTACTGGTATGCGATGGATTCTATTGGTGGGATGATAAATCTTATTGAAATAAATGCCCAAAACACATAGAAATGTAATGTATTTAATGGTTATAATTGGTTTTAATGGAAACTATAATGGTGTCTACTGGTATGTGATGGATTCTATTGGTGGGATGTTAAATCTTATTGAAATAAATGCCCAAAACACAATAGAAATGTAATGTATTTAATGGTTATAATTGGTTTTAATGGAAACTATAATGGTGTCTACTGGTATGTGATGGATTCTATTGGTGGGATGAAATCTTATTGAAATAAATGCCCAAAACACAATAGAAATGTAATGTATTTAATGGTTATAATTGGTTTTAATGGACACTATAATGGTGTCTACTGGTATGTGATGGATTCTATTGGTGGGATGTTAAATCTTATTGGGAAAATGCCCAAAACACAATAGAAATGTAATGGATTTAATGGTTATAATTGGTTTTAATGGAAACTATAATGGTGTGTATACTGGTATGTGATGGATTCTATTGGTGGGATGTTAAATCTTATTGGGAAAATGCCCAAAACACAATAGAAATGTAATGGATTTAATGGTTATAATTGGTTTTAATGGAAACTATAATGGTGTCTGCTGGTATGTGATGGATTCTATTGGTGGGATGTTAAATCGTATTGGAAAATACACAAAACACAATAGAAATGTAATGTATTTAATGGTTATAATTGGTTTTAATGGAACTATAATGGTGTCTACTGGTATGTGATGGATTCTATTGGTGGGATGTTAAATCTTATTGGAATAAATGCCCAAAACACACTACAAAATAATTTTTTAATGTTTTACTGGAAAAAGCTAATGGTTTATAATGGAAACCATTAGAATTTCTGTGATGGTTTCTATTGGGCTTCTGTTGGTATTCTGTTGTAGTTACTGAAATCAAACCCTGCCTTACATGAGTTACACACATGCCATGCGTATAAATACAAACAGAAAATCGTGCTATTGATACGCAGACATTGACTTTGGCGGGAATATGTTACGCAGTTTTCGCGTACATATGACACGCATCTACCCCACAACCCTAATCTAACCCATTGCGTTTCATATGCACGCCAACATTAATTTCAGCGTACGCCAAACGGAAACAACCCCGTGCTATTGACACACTTTCATGCGATCCATCACCAGCCCTGTCTCTCCTTCACAAACGCACGCAGTCTCTCTGCTTACACGGGTAGGCTATGACTGGAAACGCATGCACGCGC
>QVTF01005975.1:0-28102 GCA_003573665.1 Oxygymnocypris stewartii | reverse complement strand
AAATATGGTGTAATTTAATGGAGAAATTATGAGTGGTGCTCGTGTTTTTGACGAAGCTGGGATCCGCAACAGTCGCCGGTGTCCGTACGCTCATAGAAAACAATGTGTTCGAATTTTAAAAAAACTTGATGGGGCGCAGGCAAAGTGACAATTCAGATTAGGAATTGTCAAAAATGATTTTGGTGCTGGTAGATTGTTTTTACCACGAAGAGGGTGGGGAGAGGGCCTGGGTCAAGAGTCACGGTTCACTTATGCGGTCTTTACTGGAATTGTACAGGGTTTCTGTGGGAGCAAGGGTCCATAGACAGCAAGGGTCCTACTATGATCAAGGCACAGAAACATAGTAAGGACATCAATAAAAATGGTCCATGTGACACCAGGGGTAAAACTAATTTTACAAAGCTACGAGAATACTATTTGTGTGCAAAGAAAACAAAAAGAACAACTTTATTTAATGATTCCTTCTCTCCCGGGACAGTCCTCCACCACTATCGCATGCGCCATGCCGTGTTCACAAGCAGAGGAAAGCAATGTCTATGAATGTGGGGAGTGTATTCGTAGAGCTTCATAAAATTACGGTTGAACCACTGATGTCAAATAGACTGTTTTACGTTTCTGTGCCTTGACCATGGTATGAGCCAAGCTGTCTATGGAGGGTCAGAAAGCTCTTGTTTCATAAAAAATAACTTAATTTGTGTTTCGAGGATTAAAAAAGCGGGCACAAAGGGGTCTTGGGGTTTGCAATGACATGAGGGTGAGTAAGTAATGACATCATTTTCTTTTTGGATGAACCAACCCTTTATTGTTAGAAGAACAAGTTGAGTAGCTATTCTAGTAGATGACATGTATTGCAAAGTTACTTGTAGTTCCTAGAATGTCAAAACTGCACTTTCAAAAAACAAATGGTAACCCCATATTTGTTTAAATAGATGCAATTCAAAATTAAATAATAAGTCAAACTACTTTGCATTATTGTGTAGGTTATTGCACAACAAAATTACACAATCTCATGCCCATTGGTACGATTGTAGTTTTTTTAACCAAGTATTTCACAAACAAATTTCAGAAGATTATCAGTTATCGCTAATAACATCAGACAGGAATAACAGGTATTCACACATAATGAGATTGAAATTAATATGAACAGGCAGACGGATTTTTTAGAGTTCAAGCTTGCAGTGTTTTGCTTTAGGCAAAATTTCAAAAGGTCAGCAAATGATGTCTGTTTTCTTCTCTTTGTAATACAGAAATTCATCTGGTGAAGTCAGCAGTAGGATCAGGTGTTGACTGCTTCGTTCCTGGTTGCGGTGTCCCTTCTGGTTCCATGGTTTAACTGATCTTAACCACTCATGCCGATATAACAGATTCAGACAGGTCTAAATCATGTTTTCATCAAATTGCCTTTCACATCTAATCAAATGAAGGACTAAATGTATTAAAACTAATTAATTAATTAATAAAAAAATAAAATAAAAATAAGTATAAATAAAACTACTGATGCTATTGAGTAGTAATGAAAGTAATTTTTGTAAGAATCCTACTCTGAGCACTTTAAACTAGATCTAGCTATAATGTATACCAATAAGTTCTGGATTCGTATGTACCTGTATCTCTATCTGTATTTAAACAATGTGAATTGATAAAGCACAATATTAATAAAATATGCATGTTTTCTTGGATTTATGTTGTTTTTTATTGGTTAATGGATTGATTCCCAGAACAGTTCTATTTTGAAAGGAAATTTATTAAATGCATAAATAAAGTACACAAGTTTTCAAAATCTTAATTATGCTGAAATACTATGCTATTATTGATTGAACTCCATTGCACCATTGGAAGAGGTGTTAGTGAGGCCAGCGGGGGGCTCACCCTACGGTCTGTGGGTCCTAACGCCCCAGTATAGTGAAGGGGAAACTATTCTGTCAAAAAAGCACCGTCTTTCAGATGAGACGTTAAAAACCGACCACTGGTCCTGACTCTCTGTGGTCATTAAAAATCCCAGGATGTCCTTCCTAAAAGAGTAGGGGTGTAATCCCGGCATCTTGGCCAAATTCGCCCATTGGCCTCTGACCATCATGGCCTCCTAATCATCCCCATACATGGATTGGCTTCATCACTGTCACCTCTCCACCTGTAGCTGGTGTGTGGTGGGCAGACTGGCGCAATATGGCTGCCGTCACATCATCCAGGTGGATGCTGCACACTGGTGGTGGATGAGGAGATTCCCCCCTTCTATGTAAAGCACTTTGAGTACCCAGAAAAGCGCTATATAAATGTAAGGAATTATTATTATTATTTTAGCCAACTTTCAATTCTGTGCAACCTCCGAAATGGCCGTGTTGTGAAGCAGCTATGGCAGACTCAATATGTAAAGGTGAACCAATAAAATGACTGAAACATCAGAATCAGAATCACGTTTATTGCCAAGTACAGTACATGTACAAGGAATTTGTCTAGATAAATTGGTGCTTGACAAGACAACAGAAAATCCTAATTAAATAATAGAAACAATAAGTTAACAATTTAAAGATACATTTAGGAATAAAATGTAAATATAAAATACAAAATACAAATTTTCAACATTAAAAAACATTTACTCTACATTTTGCAGAATATGTAAAGTGGGGCAGTTGATTTCTGAACATTTTGCAAGATCCAGTGCAACTGATTACAGTCTGAGGTGTCCATGGGCATAAAAGAAACCCTGATGGGTCCTGGGTATTGTTAATAGGGGCAGTTACGGATGGAAAGATGAGGTCCTGGCCCTGATGGACTGCAGCCTTCTGCCAGATGAGAGTGCTTTAAAGACAGCTCCTAGACACTCCGTTAGTAATTTGCCATCTACTTGGAAAGAAGAAATCATATCTGCTATTTATAAAGATGAAAAATATCTGATGGACTGTGTTGGTATAGACCTATAACTCTACTTAATACTGATTGCAAATTGCTGACTTACATTTTAGAAAAAAGAGCAAACAGGGAAATTACATCTCGGATACACAACAACCAAACTTGATTCCTAACTGACAAGCATCTGCAAGATCATATTCGTAGGTTACTCAACACTATGTCCCATAGTTGAACCCTGTATGCATTTGACCGAGTGTCATGGCCTTTTCTGCTCAAGGTGTTAAAAAATATGGATTTGGTCCTAACTTTATTCATTGGATAAGGCAGCTGTACTCTGCTCCCAAAGGTATTGCGAGGGTTAATGGTTGTGTATCTCAACCCTTTACACTTGAAAGGGGAACGAGACAGGGATGCCCACTTTCTCCTCTTCTTTTTTGCCCTTTGGATAGAGCTATTAGCTCAAATAATTAGGAGCAACCTTGATTTTCAGGGAGGGAATAAGAGAGATACATTAAGTGTCATTATACACAGATTACATAATTGCATACATTTCAGATCTATTACACACTCACCACACTAATGGAATGTATAAACCAATTTGGTAAACATTCAGGTTCTAAAATTAATATTGGGAAAACTGAACCTTTAGATATAAATACTCTTATCACAACACAGGCGAAGTCCTTCTCTTTCAGATGGCCTAAAGAGGTGATTGAATATTTAGGTGTGGTTATATCCTCTGATTTGAATAACTTATATGATAGAAATTACACAAAGTTATTAGAACAAATTATTCAGATTTAAGGAGATGGAATTTATAACCTTTTTCTTTATCTGGAAGAATAGAAGCTGTTAGAATGAATGCATCACCATGGCTCTTATTCCTTTTCCTTGTTCTCTCGTCTAGACTTGCTGATTTCTATATTAATTTGGCAAGGCACGCGTCCCAGAGTCAGATACAAAACATTGCAGTTACATATAAGTCTAAAGGAGGCTGGGCATTACCGAACTTTGGAAACTACTGGATAGCATCACAGTTGTGTAGTTTGTAGGGACACGGTGTGTGTGGGGAAAAACTGAACAATTTCATTCAAATACTTACAAGCAGCTTTTCCATTAATAAAGAAAAGATTATAAGTATGTATAAACTGGTAAAATGGTCAGAGGTTATTTGTTTGGTATGGAGAGAGGTCGAAAATATTTACAATCTTCCTAGGGGGCTTTCTTGTTAACGAACATAACACAGGACTTTACTCCCTTGAACATGGATTATGGTTTCAAAGTGTGGGCCCTGAAGCAATTGCAGTTTGTTCACCAACTATTTGAAGGTGAAACACTTCAACCGTTTTAAACAACTTGCTACTGAACTTGCTCTCCCTAGGACAGATTTTTATAGGTATTTCCAGATTCGAAGCTTCCTTTTAAACATCCGAATTGGAAAATGTTAAAAACTACCCCATCAGCAGTTGATTATTGGTAATAAGTCCCTTAAACCGATAAGCTGTATATACAGGGCTCTGGAGGACATAAAGAAAGACACATTACATTAAGTTAAAATGGGAGAAGGAACTCAAGGTAGTGATATCAGACAAGAACTGGACTGAAATACAGGTGGAAACACATTGAACAACATGTAGTATAATCTAGAGAGAATACCTTTGGAAGGTGACTAATCGTTATTTTCGATAGTTATTGCCCCAAATCGAAGCCAAATTTAATTCAAGTAGATCCAGTGCCCGTTGGAGGGAATGTGGAGAACAAGTAGCCATGTATACACGCATCTTTTAGGACTGCCCTATTCTAGTTTCTTACTGGAATAAAATGTATTTGGTTTCATTAATACAATTTTCAGGTTAATTTGCCTAGAGACCATTTAATACCTTTTAGCTATCTAGGGAGTTAAAATGAATGAATGAATGAATGAATGAATGAATGAATTGATGCATTTATTTAGCACATTATTGTATATTGTTGTACACCCAAATCGCTTTACAATCATGTGGGAGGTCTCTCCTCAATCACCACCAGTGTGCAGCATCCACTTGGATGATGCGATGGCTGCCACAGAACAATGGCGCCAGTGTGCTCACCACACACCAGCTACAGGTGGAGAGGAGAGAGAGTCATAGAGACAATCAAGTGTATGCACTCACCACACACCAGCTACAGGTGGAGAGGAGAGAGAGTCATAGAGCCAATCAAGTGGAAGCGCTCACCACACACCAGCTACAGGTGGAGAGGAGAGAGAGTCATAGAGACAATCAAGTGTATGCGCTCACCACACACCAGCTACAGGTGGAGAGGAGAGAGAGTCATAGAGCCAATCAAGTGTATGCGCTCACCACACACCAGCTACAGGTGGAGAGGAGAGAGAGACATAGAGCCAATCAAGTGTATGCGCTCACCACACACCAGCTACAGGTGGAGAGGAGAGAGAGTCATAGAGCCAATCAAGTGTATGCGCTCACCACACACCAGCTAGAGGTGGAGAGGAGAGGAGAGTCATAGAGCCAATCAAGTGTATGCGCTCACCACACACCAGCTAGAGGTGGAGAGGAGAGAGAGTCATAGAGCCAATCAAGTGTATGCGCTCACCACACACCAGCTAGAGGTGGAGAGAGAGAGAGAGAGAGTCATAGAGCCAATCAAGTGTATGCGCTCACCACACACCAGCTACAGGTGGAGAGGAGAGAGAGTCATAGAGCCAATCAAGTGTATGCGCTCACCACACACCAGCTACAGGTGGAGAGGAGAGAGAGTCATAGAGCCAATCAAGTGGATGCACTCACCACACACCAGCTAGAGGTGGAGAGGAGAGAGAGTCATAGAGCCAATCAAGTGTATGTGCTCACCACACACCAGCTAGAGGTGGAGAGGAGAGAGAGACATAGAGCCAATCAAGTGTATGCGCTCACCACACACCAGCTACAGGTGGAGAGGAGAGAGAGTCATAGAGCCAATCAAGTGTATGCTCTCACCACACACCAGCTACAGGTGGAGAGGAGAGAGAGACATAGAGCCAATCAAGTGTATGCGCTCACCACACCAGCTACAGGTGGAGAGGAGAGAGAGTCAGAGACAATCAAGTGTATGCGCTCACCACACCAGCTACAGGTGGAGAGGAGAGAGAGTCATAGAGCCAATCAAGTGTCTGCGCTCACCACACACCAGCTAGAGGTGGAGAGGAGAGAGAGTCATAGAGCCAATCAAGTGGATGCACTCACCACACACCAGCTAGAGGTGGAGAGGAGAGAGAGTCATAGAGCCAATCAAGTGTATGTGCTCACCACACACCAGCTAGAGGTGAGAGGAGAGAGAGAGAGACATAGAGCCAATCAAGTGTATGCGCTCACCACACACCAGCTACAGGTGGAGAGGAGAGAGAGTCATAGAGACAATCAAGTGTATGCGCTCACACACACCAGCTACAGGTGGAGAGGAGAGAGAGTCATAGAGCCAATCAAGTGTATGCGCTCACCACACACCAGCTACAGGTGGAGAGGAGAGAGAGTCATAGAGCCAATCAAGTGTCTGCGCTCACCACACACCAGCTACAGGTGGAGAGGAGAGAGAGTCATAGAGCCAATCAAGTGTATGCGCTCACCACACACCAGCTACAGGTGGAGAGGAGAGAGAGTCATAGAGCCAATCAAGTGTATGCGCTCACCACACACCAGCTACAGGTGGAGAGGAGAGAGAGTCATAGAGCCAATCAAGTGTATGCTCACCACACACCAGCTACAGGTGGAGAGGAGAGAGAGTCATAGAGCCAATCAAGTGTATGCGCTCACCACACACCAGCTAGAGGTGGAGAGGAGAGAGAGTCATAGAGCCAATCAAGTGTATGCGCTCACCACACACCAGCTACAGGTGGAGAGAAGAGAGAGAGTCATAGAGCCAATCAAGTGTACGCGCTCACCACACACCAGCTACAGGTGGAGAGGAGAGAGAGTCATAGAGCCAATCAAGTGTATGCGTCACCACACCAGCTACAGGTGGAGAGAAGAGAAAGAGTCATAGAGCCAATCAAGTGTATGCACTCACCACACACCAGCTACAGGTGGAGAGAAGAGAAAGAGACATAGAGCCAATCAAGTGTATGCGCTCACCACACACCATAGAGCCATGAGTCATAGAGCCAATCAAGTGGATGGGGATTATTAGGAGGCCATGATTGACAAGGGCCAGTGGTGGGAATTTGTTCAGGACACCGGGGTTACACCCCTAGCCCTACTAAAATGGATTTAATAAAAAAAACATAGAAGACAAGCTACATCCTACGAATACTCCTAGTTGCAGCAATGAAGAACATTCCAATGAAATGGCTTTAGAGAAGGCCATGGACACTTGAGCAATGCTTACGGACAGTGAGGAAATTTATGGGATGGAAAAAAAGTTACTGTTTAAGACTTAACTTAAGAGAATGAGTCTGTTTGTGGAACAATGGAAACTCTTAATGAAACAGCAGGGTGAGGCATATGGAGAAAGTGTTTAAACAAATTTTTTAATGAATAGATTAGCTAGTTAACTCTTTGTCATTTTTTGAATATTTTGACCCCATCCAAGGCTGTTGTTCTGTGTTTATTAAGACTTTATTTAAGCAGGATATATTGAAAATCTCTTTTACAGGAGTGTCCTGGTCAAGATAGGTGGCTTAGTTATACAATTACACATATGACACAAAACAATGCATCACAGCAATAAAAGTACAGCATTAGAAGCATTTGCAAATCATTAAATTAAAATGTATTGCATGCATACTTTTTTAATTACTGAAAGACACCAACTGATTAAGTCGCAGTTTCATTTGAAGAGTGTTCCAGTCTGAAGGTAAAGTATATTCAAAGGTTGTTTTACATAGATTAATTCTAGCTAAAGATAGATTAGAAGACTGGGAATGCAATGTACAGTTACCAACTACTTTTTGTTGAATCAAAAAAACAAAGATCCGTAAAAAAAAAAAATGAAAAAAGTGTGGTAAAATAGTGGTGCATTATTATTGTTTTTTATTTTCTTCTCTATTCTTCTTGTCATGTTGTAAAACACAGTTATGCTACAATTTGTTATGTAAAAATCAAGAAACTATGTTTTGCAAGAAGATGTTAGTTAATAAAAAAATACGTAAAAAAATAATAAAAAAAATCCCTATCATGTGCTGACGGGGAAAACATTCATTGAACATTTCTGATCTCTTTAGAATTTTCTATTATAATTTTGTAATATCAAACTCCTTTTGTCTCATGTAAACATACTTGTAGACCTTTTGAGATGCAGCACAGCCGTTCCTCTGAAACCAAAAGTAAGCCATTCATTGGAACATGTTGAAGGTCTTTTCTATACCGGCTGACTCTGGAACAGGCTTTGGTGTGTGGAAGAAGGAAGTGTGTCAATGCTTATGAAACCTGTAAAACAACTCAGAAGAATGACAAACGGCTACAGGATATGACATCAGAAATGTCTGGGGAAAAACTTGTAGACAAGATCATCTGATCATTTTTAAATATTAAAACAAAAACTTGTACAACAATAACACACTTTTTAGCCAGTTAGACACATTTCCATGCTCTTGTATTATACCAGTATTTTTCTAGATAAAATATCTGTGATAAATGTATTGCTAGTTGATATTGATGTGGTAAACAACATAATTGGTACCAAGAGCACAAGTGAAATAGAGAACACAGAGACTTTGATATACAAGCACTGTTCAGACTGTATGTATTTATATAAGATGTGTTTCAATTCTGCATAATACATATATATATATATATATAACTTTTCTGGGTAACAGTCAATGTTACATCAAATTGCTAAACAAACTCTGTTGACACAAGTAGAATCATAATGGTGATAAATAAATGCAGTCATTCTCATTTTCAGTCACTGGTTTATATTTCTTCTCTTTTGTCAGCTGCAAATATGTCCTTATCAGTCGAGTTTCATATAAGATTATAATCTCCTCCAGCACCTGTCTGTCCAGTTTCTGCAGTTTCATCTGAGATTCAATTGGATTTATTTGGAAAGCATGTGATAGGTCAAGTCATGTCACGTCATATGAGCATGAAAACATTAATGATTGACATTTCACCCCAAAATAACATGATTATGATTTAATCATATTACTTTTTTCTTCTGAAATGTCTCAGTGTTTTTAACCTTCGATACAATGGAAGTCAAGAGGAGACAATGTTTGAGAAAGAAAGAAAGAAAGAAAAGAAAGAAAAAGAAAGAAAGTGTATGTACAAAACTTTCATTTTTGGTTGAAGTATTGATTTTTCGAATCGAACATTGGATTTACGACGGAAATACCAAACATTAGTTTGCTTTTAATTTTTAATACAATTAACCCTAAAAGGGCAAAATCATAAAGAGACATCAGAAAACAAATGTATTACTATTGTCCATCTTTTTTGGAGCTCAAATAATAGAATTTCATGATTTTATTTTTTTTTATGTTTTATGTTTTTTTTATGTATCCCCAGGACAAATCGCGCCTTTGGGGGTATAACTTCACTGAAAACTGACCACTTGTTTATCAAAGCTTGTTACAGCATGACTGTAATTCCTGAACACTTTGGAATACAGCCTCAAGGTCGGTCTTTTTAAAGAAGACACAGCAGATTACCGCTGAAGTGACAGCATTTCAAAAAAGAAAGCATAAAAAGTTATTAAAGTTAAAATTTACAACAAAGAAATATAGTATACTATTTTACTTTTATGTAAAATAAATATTTTATAAAATATGTTGTACCCTAAAGTTGCTATAAAATCAAAGCCATGTGTATAACCAAGTTTATGGTTGATATCGCACAAATTGTGGTTGCTGTGAGGTTTTGTTTGGGCACTATACCAAAAAGCAACCATTGGGTTACACCCAAACTCTACTCAATTGTCTTGATGCAGTTTTCTGTCACAAATCAATCATCTTCTGTCACAACATCACTTCTATTATCAAACAGCAAACAAATACGGAAGCTTGACTGTCAGACCTTTCCAACGATTTGAGCTTTGTCAAGATTACAAAAGATTACATTTTCTAAAACAAAAGCCACAGAATCACAGTCTAGACAGGTTTTTATATCTTGATTTATACCCCTAAAAGGGCAACATATCAGCAGTAGCAGCCATTTTAAAAGTGTGTGTGTGTGGGGGGAGCATATTGTAAAATCCTAAATTTTCTGTTAAGCTGCTTTGCAACTATTTGTGTCATGGAAAGCGCTATACAAATAAACTTGAATTGAATTTGAATACGCGAAATAATACATTCTCTTCTGCAATGTCGGAGAACTAGATGATGATGATGTCTCTGCATACCAAGCCATTTTGCAAGCACAGGGGTAAAAACAACTACGGGCAACATCTTTACTCCACCAGAATTATAGCACCTGTCCGAAACAAGAACACAACACCTCTTTCTATTTCCGCCGTGATGATCGAGTCTGTCCCAAAATATGACTCCAGTGCGCCCTTGTGGACTCGCGTCAAGGGCCCCTAAGGTCTGCACTACATGACGTCATTAAAGTGTGGACTAAAGCTATGTAAGGGCCCACTAAAGAGCCTACTAAAGCTATGTAAGGGCCCACTAAAGAGCCTACTAAAGCTATGTAAGGGCCCACTAAAGGGCCTACTAAAGCTATGTAAGGGCCCACTAAAGAGCCTACTAAAGCTATGTAAGGGCCCACTAAAGGGCCTACTAAAGCTATGTAAGGGCCCACTAAAGGGCCTACTAAAGCTATGTAAGGGCCCAATAAAGAGCCTACTAAAGCTATGTAAGGGCCCACTAAAGGGCCTACTAAAGCTATGTAAGGGCCCAATAAAGAGCCTACTAAAGCTATGTAAGGGCCCACTAAAGGGCCTACTAAAGCTATGTAAGGGCCTACTAAAGCTACATAAACACTTGCATTTTTACAACACTACAGGTGTGTCCCATCAGGTAGGCTAATTAAATGTTCTACACACACTTGTGGTCTTCATCCTCACTTGAACACTTGGACCAATTACAGCCAGTTCTATCAAACCTTTACAATTAATCCAGAACGCAGCTGCAAGACTAATCTTTAATAAGCCGAAAAGATTGCACGTCACACCTCTGTTCATCAATTTGCACTGGCTACCAATAGCTGCTCGCATAAAATTCAAGGCATTAATGTGTCCCTACATAACCACCCCTGACTCTGCACCCCTTTATCTAAATCATCTTCAAGAAACGGCTAAAAACACATCTCTTCCATCTTTAATTTAACCCTCTAACTCTAGCAATCTCTATTCTAATTCTATTTGATGTTTTATTGAAAAACAAAAGCAAACATGACCCTTCAAGATTTGCACTCTAGGCTATTTGTTGTCTCTATTACTTTCTCTATTCGTTTTCTATTCTATCTATTTGTTTTCTTTTTATCTATTATATAATTAACACAAAAACATTAATGTGTTAGACTAACTGAAACTTGTCATAGCACTTTCTTATCACTGCTCTTTTGTTGGTTTTGATTGCTTGTATTGTCCTCATTTTTAAGTCACTTTGGATAAAAGCATCTGCTAAATGACTAAATGTAAATGTCAGATAAGTAGTCAAGTGCAAAGACCGCAAGTGTTGGTATTTGGGCAAGGCTTTTGAGCTGAACTCTGCTGTTAGGTAGATAGATCTTCAGAAGCAGGATTGGAAAAACCATTACATGGCGCCATCTGCTGGATCTCAAAATAGTGCAGTAAATAATTCAACCATCCGTTCTCGACTAAGATTCCTGATGTGCTGCATTCTGTCCCAAACTTTACACTTTTCATTAGTCCAAAACAAAGATAAACTCATTTGGATTAGATCCAGAAGGCTTGGATTTTATGCATCGATTAAGAGGAGCCAGTGCATCATGCCATTAAAATGAGTTTATTTATAATACATTCAGAGCATTTGTCAAGCTAGAGCTTTTAAGAAATACCACTTGTACAAAACTCTCAAAATGATATGTACATAATTACGACTCTCTGGCAATTAATGCATAATCTCTGAGAATTTTGACTAAGCTAACAATTACCGGTACATCACAAATGTGTTTAATGTATTTTGCCGCTGTGATTTTGTTATAGATTGCCTGCAGATGTACAGTCACTGTAAAATAGTCATCTGTCAGTGAGTATGTTGATTTCACCAATGTGCCGTGATCTAGGCTGAGAAATAATTAAAAGTGATCAGCTGGACCAGAGGTGTCCAAACTCGGTCCTCGAGGGCCGGTGTCCTGCAGAGTTTAGCTCCAACCCTAATTAAACACACCTGAAGCAGCTAATCTAGCTCTTTCTATGCATACTAGAAGCTTCCATGCAGGTGTGTTGAGGTCATTTGGAGCTAAACTCTGCAGGACACCGGTCCTTGAGGACCTAGTTTGGACACCTCTGGTCCAGCTGATCACTTTTAATTATGACCGAGATTGGACCGCCCTGAGCTGGACACTGTGAATTCAATGTATTTGTGGTATTAGTGAACATGTATTGTTCCTTCAAAGGGGAATTTAGTTACGGCACCTGATTATACACACTCAGACGCACTTCTCAAAATATGAATAGATTTTAAAACACTACACTGTTAAAAAATGACCTTTCTAAGCTTTAAATTATAGAGATTACTGGAATGTGTTTTACAAGAAAATGCTATAAACATTTAATTTTAATTGAGTTTGTTACTTGCAGTTTCTTCTATCTATCTATCCATCCATCCATCTATCCATCCATCCGTCCGTATATCCATCTATATATCCATTAATCCATCAATCATCCCATCTACACACACATACACACACACAATTATATATTGTAATATTTGTTAAAACATCTGCATTGTTTGTAAAAATCATGGGTGTTCCTTTAAAGATGAACAGAGCACAATGCATGATTTAATCAGTTTAAGTCGTCTGAAATCTACCTAAAACAATACACTTAGACAATACACCTAATTATGATTACATAAGAGATAAGGGAAAAAAAAGTTACTAATTGTAAAAACAATGTTCCTCTTCCAGTTCCTCAAAGCTTTGTCTTTCTTTGGTGCATTCTATGAAAATGTTATATTTCCTTATTTCATCAAGGCACTAACTAACATGAAATGTATGCGCTTAACTGCTGAAGGATGAATGAACAGAACTTAAACCTTTGGAAATGCTGTTTCACTGAACATGTGGCAATTAGTGATGGTCTTCGTCCTTCTCCTTGTGATAAAGATATGCCTCATTGTCACATCACATGACTCAAAGAGAGGTAATAAAACACAGATTCTTTTTTTCATTTCATTTACCTTTACCATGGGACTTACTGCCTAACCTGTGTCTCTGATATTGCATCCAACTCCATCATTCCTTGAAGCAATCAGACCAATTGGGTGAGTTTAATTTGCCTTCTTCCCTTTAACTTTAATTTAAACATATATATATATATATAAACTGAGACAATGACTAAACGTAAATGTAATTAAATACAGGACATTTTCCCAAATAATTAAATATGTATAAAATTAATTATTAAATAAAAAACATATTCAAAATGTGTATAAATAGTATTTTATATGTACATTTCTACAGAAGCCCATTTTCACCACTAATTAAACAATAAATAAATAAACAAGGTAAATTGCAACTTTTTATTTCACAATTCTGACGTTTTATCTCACAATTATGAGTTTAAATCGCACGTTTATTTCTCACAATTTCTGAGAAACATCTGAAATATCTTATTTGTTATCTTAGACAAACTCGCAATTGTAATTTTTTTTTTTTGTTTAGTGGTGAAAATGGGCTTACATAAATATCATACTCTAGCTTAGCTGAGTTAAATATTTCAATGGATAATAAATAGCTTAGAATCTGCCATACACACAAAGAGTCAATATATAAGGACATGTTTTTCATCTAATGGTACAAGCATTAAAAATAATAATAATAAAATAACACAGTTTGTTCATTACTAAGATGAAATCCTGGGGTTGGAATTTGCATTAATAGTCTGGTGAACTGAAGTTAACAAAGGGTGGAAATACATTTTCAGTGAATAATATGACTCTACACCACTTAGAATAAGTGCAGGAGTGAAATAATGACACAGGATGAGATCAACGGCTTAGCAAGACAAATTAATATAATTATGATCATAACATTTAATGTAATATATAATATAATAATGATTATATTAATTGGTCTTGCATTAGAATATGAAAATGTTATCTTATTATCTGCCTAACGATGACCGAAAAGTGAGAAAAGAAGAGAGAAGAAAAATAGCATGGATGAAAACCACTCTTACAAGTAATCTAATTAATGTTTTCTTTAAGACTAGTCATAACATTTGTTTAAAGTTGGTTGTATAACGGCGTAGATAAGTCTAAGTTGAATCAGAAAAATAAGATGAATTGCCCATTGAATGCTATTTGGTCAGACTTGTTCTTAAGGTACAGTCCTAACATAAGAGCTAAGTTACAGATGCAAATACATAACGTGCAAGAATAAGACTAGGGGAAGGATATATGAACTAACCTCTCAGTAAAAACCTTCAGGATATAGAGAGGAATAAAACAGAAATCAGAAAACAGCATTATAAAGATACTACATATAAAGTGCAATAAAATAAACTCTGAAATGTGTAGTTTGGCTGTATTTCTAGTCTGAAAGATGACTACTAAAGCACAATCTCTTGCCAAAATGTCTTGTCTTAAAGGGATAGTTCACCCAAAAATACAAATTCTGTCATTAATTACTCACCCTCATGTCATTCCAGACATGTTTGATGAAATCCGACAGCTTTCCGACCCTCTTATTTTTGTTTGCTTTACACACAAATAAATATCATCGTAGCTTCATAAATTTATGGCTGAAGCACTGATGTCATGGACTATTTCGTCGATATTCTTGGTACTTTGCTCTACATTTACATTTATGCATTTAGCAGACGCTTTTATCCAAAGCGACTTACAATTGCATTCAGGTTATACATTTTCATTAGTACATGACATGTGTTCCCTGGGAATCGAACCCACAACCTTTTGCACAGCTGACGCAATGCTCTGCCACTGAGCCACACAGGAACACCGTGTGTGGCTGTACCGTGAATGTGGTACTTGCATTTCTGTCTCTGCAGGGTCAGAAAGCTCTCTGATGTAATCAAAAATGTCTTAATTTGTGCTCCGTATATGAATGAAGGTCTTACGGGTTTGGAACGACACGAGGGTGAGTAATCAATGACAGAATTGTTGCTTTTGGGTGAACTATCCCTTTAAGTTGAAACCCAAACTCCGCCTCCGACCAAACGGGAACAAATTTTAGGAAAAAAAACAATTGACTGCACAAAATGTAAAATAGTATTTAAAACAATATTTGTTCATTATTTAGAATCCTTAACCCAGTTCAAACCCAAAGTTAACCATTAAAATCTAACCCGATCCCAAATGAAACCCGTCGGATTCACTGGCATCTTAGCAAACCTTTACTGCATAATAAATAAATCAAACTCAAGCACCACACTTTTTTGCAGGATATTTTTCTGCTGTAACATACATTCAATCATTCAACTCATCAGCTCATTAATCTAATGGTCCATGACCTGAACTGAGTGTGTCAAGCTTTTTATAATTTATTTCTCATCCTAAGTTATATTCAAATGTGATCAATTCTTACAGCTATCAAGATGTGGAGAACAGTACTGATGACCACCGTTTTCATCTTAACTGGTTAGTTTGTGTCTTTTTTATATTGAGAATGCCATCCCTCTATTTCCCTCATTCACTTCTGTGCACTTGATCTAATCATGTGTGATCATTTCTTTAACAGCACATACTGCAATCAGAGTTCAGTCAACAACAATGACTGATGTTACAATAGCCACAGATTCAACAGATGACATTTCAACAGATGTAGTTATTAATGTGACAACAAGTGATTCTACAGCAGACACAACTGAAGGATTAACCACAGATATATCCATGGAATCGATTACAAACAGCACTGTGGAATCTGTAACCGGTTTAACAGGTGAGTTCACTTCATCATGTTGCACAACAACTTCGCAGAAAGGAAGTTCCTTAAAAATAAATTACATTGTTCACAGATGAATCAACCAACGGTGACATGACAGATTTGACAACAATGGAAGAATTGTCAACATCTTTGCTGGATAACCGTACCAATGATACTACAGATCATTCAATCAACACACCAAAATTTACAGGAGAAACTACAGCATTTACTGATGAATTACCAACAGATTTTACAGATGAATCAGACACAATTGTTACAGTTGAATCAACAACAGTCTTTACAACTGATTCATCAGAAGACAATTCAACAGAGGAGATTGAAACCGTCAACTATAGGATTTACTGATCAACCAAACACAGTCTCAACGACACAACCAGCCACAGGAATTACAGCTGGATCCACCTTAAAAGAAATAACGGTAGATTTCACTGACAATACTACTGATGAACCACAGGAATTGACAACAGCTTTCACATCAGAAGTACCTACAAATGATTCATCAGAGGAAGATTCAACCGAGGAAACTGAACTAACAACTGTAGGATTTACTGATCAGTCAACTATAACACAACCAACCACGGGAATTACAGCTGTATCCAGCTTAGACGAAACAACTGTAGACTTCCCTGACTCTACTACTGATGAAGAATTGACAACATCATTCACATCAGAAATATCTACAAGTGCCACAAACAAACCAACGGCATTTACAGATGATTCATCAGAAGAAGATTCAACCGAGGAAACTGAACCATCAACTACAGGAGTTACTGATGAACCAACTACAACACAACCAACCACAGGAATTACAGCTGTATCCAGCTTAGACGAAACAACTGTAGACTTCACTGACTCTACTACTGATGAAGAATTGACAACATCATTCACATCAGAAATATCTACAAGTGCCACAAACAAACCAACGGCATTTACAGACGATTCATCAGAAGAAGATTCAACCGAGGAAACTGAACCATCAACTACAGGAGTTACTGATGAACCAACTACAACACAACCAACCACAGGAATTACAGCTGTATCCAGCTTAGACGAAACAACTGTAGACTTCACTGACTCTACTACTGATGAAGAATTGACAACATCATTCACATCAGAAATATCTACAAGTGCCACAAACAAACCAACGGCATTTACAGATGATTCATCAGAAGAAGATTCAACCGAGGAAACTGAACCATCAACTACAGGAGTTACTGATGAACCAACTACAACACAACCAACCACAGGAATTACAGCTGTATCCAGCTTAGACGAAACAACTGTAGACTTCACTGACTCTACTACTGATGAAGAATTGACAACATCATTCACATCAGAAATATCTACAAGTGCCACAAACAAACCAACGGCATTTACAGACGATTCATCAGAAGAAGATTCAAACCGAGGAAACTGAACCATCAACTACAGGAGTTACTGATGAACCAACTACAACACAACCAACCACAGGAATTACAGCTGTATCCAGCTTAGACGAAACAACTGTAGACTTCCCTGACTCTACTACTGATGAAGAATTGACAACATCATTCACATCAGAAATATCTACAAGTGCCACAAACAAACCAACGGCATTTACAGACGATTCATCAGAAGAAGATTCAACCGAGGAAACTGAACCATCAACTACAGGAGTGACTGATGAACCAACTACAACACAACCAACCACGGGAATTACAGCTGTATCCAGCTTAGATGAAACAACTGTAGACTTCACTGACTCTACTACTGATGAAGAATTGACAACATCATTCACATCAGAAATATCTACAAGTGCCACAAACAAACCAACGGCATTTACAGACGATTCATCAGAAGAAGATTCAACCGAGGAAACTGAACCATCAACTACAGGAGTGACTGATGAACCAACTACAACACAACCAACCACGGGAATTACAGCTGTATCCAGCTTAGATGAAACAACTGTAGACTTCACTGACTCTACTACTGATGAAGAATTGACAACATCATTCACATCAGAAATATCTACAAGTGCCACAAACAAACCAACGGCATTTACAGACGATTCATCAGAAGAAGATTCAACCGAGGAAACAGAACCATCAACTACAGGAGTTACTGATGAACCAACTACAGCACAATCATCAACAATAATTATAGCTGTATCCACCTTAGATGAAACAACAGTAAATGTCACTGATGAAGAATTGACAACGCCATTCACATCAGAAATATCTACAAGTGTCACAAACAAACCAACGGCATTTACAGACGATTCATCAGAAGAAGATTCAACCGAGGAAACTGAACCATCAACTACAGGAGTTACTGATGAACCAACTACAACACAATCATCAACAAGAACTATAGCTGTATCCACCTTAGATGAAACAACAGTAAATGTCACTGATGAAGAATTGACAACACCATTCACATCAGAAATATCTACAAGTGCCACAAACAAACCAACGGCATTTACAGACGATTCATCAGAAGAAGATTCAACCGAGGAAACTGAACCATCAACTACAGGAGTTACTGATGAACCAACTACAACACAACCAACCACAGGAATTACAGCTGTATCCAGCTTAGACGAAACAACTGTAGACTTCACTGACTCTACTACTGATGAAGAATTGACAACATCATTCACATCAGAAATATCTACAAGTGCCACAAACAAACCAACGGCATTTACAGACGATTCATCAGAAGAAGATTCAACCGAGGAAACTGAACCATCAACTACAGGAGTTACTGATGAACCAACTACAACACAACCAACCACGGGAATTACAGCTGTATCCACCTTAGACGAAACAACAGTAAATGTCACTGACTCTACTACTGGTGAAGAATTGACAACACCATTCACATCAGAAATATCTACAAGTGTCACAAACAAACCAACGGCATTTACAGATGATTCATCAGAAGAAGATTCAACCAAGGAAACTGAACCATCAACTACAGGAGTTACTGATGAACCAACTACAACACAACCAACCACAGGAATTACAGCTGTATCCAGCTTAGACGAAACAACTGTAGACTTCACTGACTCTACTACTGATGAAGAATTGACAACATCATTCACATCAGAAATATCTACAAGTGCCACAAACAAACCAACGGCATTTACAGACGATTCATCAGAAGAAGATTCAACCGAGGAAACTGAACCATCAACTACAGGAGTTACTGATGAACCAACTACAACACAACCAACCACGGGAATTACAGCTGTATCCAGCTTAGATGAAACAACTGTAGACTTCCCTGACTCTACTACTAATGAAGAATTGACAACATCATTCACATCAGAAATATCTACAAGTGCCACAAACAAACCAACGGCATTTACAGACGATTCATCAGAAGAAGATTCAACCGAGGAAACTGAACCATCAACTACAGGAGTTACTGATGAACCAACTACAACACAACCAACCACGGGAATTACAGCTGTATCCACCTTAGACGAAACAACAGTAAATGTCACTGACTCTACTACTGGTGAAGAATTGACAACACCATTCACATCAGAAATATCTACAAGTGTCACAAACAAACCAACGGCATTTACAGATGATTCATCAGAAGAAGATTCAACCAAGGAAACTGAACCATCAACTACAGGAGTTACTGATGAACCAACTACAACACAACCAACCACAGGAATTACAGCTGTATCCAGCTTAGACGAAACAACTGTAGACTTCACTGACTCTACTACTGATGAAGAATTGACAACATCATTCACATCAGAAATATCTACAAGTGCCACAAACAAACCAACGGCATTTACAGACGATTCATCAGAAGAAGATTCAACCGAGGAAACTGAACCATCAACTACAGGAGTTACTGATGAACCAACTACAACACAACCAACCACGGGAATTACAGCTGTATCCAGCTTAGATGAAACAACTGTAGACTTCCCTGACTCTACTACTAATGAAGAATTGACAACATCATTCACATCAGAAATATCTACAAGTGCCACAAACAAACCAACGGCATTTACAGATGATTCATCAGAAGAAGTTTCAACTGAGGAAACTGAACCATCAACTACAGGAGTTACTGATGAACCAACTACAGCACAATCATCAATAAGAACTATAGCTGGATCCACCTTAGAAAAAGCAACAATAGACTTCACTGATGTACAAACTACTGAAAAATCATTAGAATCCACAGCAACATTCACACCAGACATTTCGAAGAGTGTCACAAACAAATCAACACCATTTATAACAGATTTAACAAAAGAAGTTTCAGCAAAGAAAACTCAGCTGCCAACAGTAGGAGTTACCAAACAATCAACTACAACCTTAACACCACAATCAACCACAAGATTTATCACTGACACAACCTTGGAAGAAACAACTGTAGACTTCACTGATGTACCAACTACTAAAAAGTCATTGGAATCCACAACAACATTCACATCAGACATATCTAAAAGTGTCACAAACAAATCAACACCATTTATAACAGATTTAACAGAAGAAGTTTCAACAGAGGAAATTAAACTGTCAACTGTAGGAGTTACCGACCAATCAACTACAACCTCATCACCTCAGTCAACCTCAGGAATTACAGCTAGAATCACCATTAAAGAAACTTTAGTCTTCACTGATGTACCAACCACTAAAAGGGCACTAGAATCCACAACAAAATCCACATTAGGAATATCTAAACATGTCACATCTGACCAAGATTCAACTACAGAGACTGAATTGACAACTATGGGTATTACTAAGGCTCAGTCTACAATGACTACATCACAATTTGCAACAGCTCCAACTCAGCCTACAACTATAATCCAGCCTGTAATCACTTCACAGCCGACAATCCAGTCTATATCAAATGCTCAATCAACAATGAGTACATCGCAGCTTGAAACAGGTACAGCCCAACCTACTTTCTCAAAAACTTCCCAGCATACACTTACAGCCCAGGCCACTACTTCACAATCTATACAAACTGAAATCCAATCTACAACTAACTCCCAATCCACAATGACTGCATCACAACTTGCAACAGCTACAACTCAGCCTACATTCTCAACAACTGCCCAGCCTACATCCCAAACCATTACTTCACAATCTACACAAACCGAAATCCCATCTATCACTAAAGCCCAATCAACAATGACTACATCACAGCCTGCTACTATAACAGGTCAGCTTTCATTCTCAACAACTGACCAGACCGTAAATACTTCACAGCCTACACAACCTGAAATCCAACCGGTAACAAATGCCCAATCCACAATTACTACACCACAACTTGCAACAGCTACAACCCAACTTACAATCTCAACAACTGCCCCACCTACACGTACAGCCCAGACTGTTAATTCGCAATCTACACAAACTGAAATCCAACCAACAACTAATGCCCAATCTACAATTACTACACCACAACTTGCAACAGCTACAACCTTACCAACAATCTCAACAACTGCCCCGCCTACACATACATCCCAGACAGTTATTTCACAATCTGCACAAACTGAAATCCAATCTACAACTAACTCCCAATCCACAATGACTGCATCACAACTTGCAACAGCTACAACTCAGCCTACATTCTCAACAACTGCCCAGCCTACATCCCAAACCATTACTTCACAATCTACACAAACCGAAATCCCATCTATCACTAAAGCCCAATCAACAATGACTACATCACAGCCTGCTACTATAACAAGTCAGCTTTCATTCTCAACAACTGCCCAGACCGTAAATACTCCACAGCCTACACAACCTGAAATCCAACCAGTAACAAATGCCCAATCCACAATTACTACACCACAACTTGCAACAGCTACAACCCAACCAACAATCTCAACAACTGCCCCGCCTACACATACAGCCCAGACTGTTATTTCACAATCTACACAAACTGAAATCCAACCTGCAACTAATGCCCAATCCACAATTGCTACATCACAGCCTGCAAAAAAAACAAGCCAGCCTTCATTCTCAACAACTGCCCAGACCGTAAATACCTCACAGCCTACACAACCTGAAATCCAACCGGTAACAAATGCCCAATCCACAATTACTACACCACAACTTTCAACAGCTACAACCCAACCAACAATCTCAACAACTGCCCCACCTACACATACATCCCAGACTGTTACTTCACAATCTGCACAAACTGAAATCCAACCTGCAACTAATGCCCAATCCACAATTGCTACATCACAGCCTGCAACAAAAACAAGCCAGCCTTTGTTCTCAACAACTGCCCAGACCGTAAATACTTCACAGCCTACACAACCTGAAATCCAACTGGTAACAAATGCCCAATCCTCAATTACTACACCACAACTTGCAACAGCTACAACCCAACTTACATTCTCAACAACTGCCCCACCTACACGTACAGCCCAGACTGTTACTTCACAAGCTACACAAAGTGAAATCCAACCTACAACTAATGCGCAATCCACAGTTACTACAACACAACTTGAAATAGCAACAACCCTACCTACATTCTCCACTACTACCAAGCCTTTAATTACTTCTCAAACTAAACAAACTGCAATTCCACATATAACTACAGCTACATCTCAACCAAACTCAGAATTAACCCAAAGTCAGAGTAAAAACACAGCTGCAATCCAGTCAACAATTACAACTCTGCCAACATTTACCACAAATGTTCATGGTACCAACGGAGTACAGACCACAACTACATCCCAAACTATATCAACTATAAGCCAGTCAATATCAACCTCAAACCCTGCAAAAGCTACAACTGTTAAACAAGCAACAATTACAACCCAGCAGATTACACCAGCAACAACTGAGACTACAACATCTCAGCCGACAACAACAATGCAACTGACAACCAATTTACCACAACCTACCAGTGCAAGTCAAGCAACATCTGTATCTGCAAGCAAATCTACAACTACAACCCTGCCTACAACTCTTACAGTAACACCCACCACAATTACAACTCAGTCTACAGCTGTGACATCCCAACAACTACATACCAAACCAATTTCTATAAACCAACTAACCACACAACAACTTTCAATCGGTACGACCCAGCTTACATCTGCTGCAATCCAACATGCAACAAATGAAATCCAGCCTTCAACCTCACCTGTATCCCCTGCTCCAACTGTGGCCCACTCCATGCTTACAACTACAGCACAGCCTATAGCTACATCCCCATCTAGAGCTACTACTATCCATCCTAAAATATTAACCACTACCACAACTACAATGACTTCAACCCAGCATACAACATCAACTATACCTGGCACCTACATCTCAACCAAAAACAACTGCAACCCATCCTATATCTACAACTACTACCTTAACTACAAGCCTAACTCATCTTGCCATCTTAACTACAACCACACCTTTACTTGAAACAATAGCACCACTCAACAACTACAGTGGAAGTCATATTTTCCAGCTCAGAAACATTTGATATTTTACTGTCTGACAGAAATTCATTTATCTATAAAGAACGAGAAAAAAGAGTCAAAAATGAGGTATGTGACAAACATTTGTATACTTTATAGTGGAGGATGTAGTTTTGAACAGCTGAAATAGCAAAGTACAGAACAAAATTTTAATGTACTACTAGAATTTGGATGTAATATGTAAAGCTACTGCAAATCAATCACCATTCTAACTTCCCAGTTTGAGTTTTGCATTTGTCCTAAAATTGTCTTATCTTGTAATTTTTCTACAGTTTGAGCCAATCTTTAAAAAAGCATTCAAATTCTTCTTCAAACTGATAGTGATTAGGTTCAGGTGGGTAACAAATATTATATAGTGCCTTTTTCTTCATCCTAAGCCATACCTTAACTTACCATGATGAAGACACATCTTTAACAAAGTCTCTTTTCTTTCATTCTTGTAGTCCTGGATCAGTCATCACATATATGAATTTGGAATTCAAGAAAGACAGTATTTTGCCGATTGACAATGATGTCATAAGCATTATCACCAATTCCACTACTACTTTTAATATCACCAGTGCAGAAGGTAAAGCCAGTCAGTTGAAAATAAAACCAGTGGCGGCTCGTGGGTTTTAAAATAGAGGAGGCAAACTAATTGTATTGATCTGGGGAACCCTGTCGATTATTGTTAAAAAGGCTTTTTGGTTCATTTTAGACCGAAAACGTAAAGAAAACAACACACATACAGCAAGCGAATATAATTTCACTTACCTGGCCTATCACTTGATGCAAATATCCATCCCTTCTTAAAATTCTGTGTTAAAAGAGAGCTGCTTGTTGTGCTATTTAATTAAGCCATGACTGCTGTGTCCTATATCCAGACATGTTCTCCCTATATTTTTAATTTGTATATATATTGTTTGAATGACAGCTTGGTAAATCTATTGGCAACCAAATATTCAATATCGCTACTTATCATTGGCACATTATCAATGCAGCGGGATACGTTCAAACTAATATCACTTAATCTACGTCTCTATGATGATTAGGGCTGAAATGAAAAATAAAAATGTAGAATATTTGTCGAATTTAATATAAAAATCCACATTCGAGGCCGCGCTCATCCGCTGTTGTGTATACTTTGAAAGCTGTGCGGACGCGGCTGTGCGCGAGACGGAATGGAACGCGGAAAAGTGAAGGATGGACCCTAAGCAGCCTTATATGTGGCACACAAGATGCAAATGACAATGTAGGTGTCATTGCATTTTAATGTTTTTTTTAGCCTATCAAGTTGAACCTGTTCCAGTTGCGGAAAAAGATGTTGTTTACCCTCAAAACTAAGTCATTCACACAGAACGCATATTGTCACATTTTCTAGAGGGAAATATATCACCGTTGCACTCGCATCTCACACAAGGGAGCGGCATGTTTAGAAAGCCATATAAAATTTATGTAAGCTCAACTTTTAAAAAACATGTCTCGAGACTTTATGGCATTTTTTCTGCATCCCACGGCATCTCATGTTTTTAAATGAAAAAAGTAGGCTACTCTTTGTTATTGGTTTTCGGTATTAAACTATACCTACTTACATGATGCTTGTTGTTTCTAATTGTTTTAAGCGACGTAATTAATTATGTATGGTTTATAAACATTATTTTAAACATCATGCACTTTTTTCAAATATAGACTTGTGTTTTTATTGCTTCGAAAAAGCATGCATTTGTATGGTAATATTTTTGCTTGATGCGCGCTCAGGAGAGAAGCCAAAAGCTTTTTTCCCCCTTACAGAAATTATGCCTTTTAAATAAAATTTCAATTTTGAATTTGATCATATTTTAGTACAAAATTCGAATTTAGTTTTTTCAGCCGATTTGACAGCCCTAATGATGATTGGTTGATATACCAGAAGCGAGACTAGCCTCCCCTGCGAGTTTTTTTTTCTCAACACTGAAAGTTAACACTCGATGCTAATTGGCCTATTTTTTTTTTTACCAACGGAGGCACGAGAGCTCAGCTCTCCCCTGGCCTCCCCTTCTCTATCACTTAGTGGTTGTAATTACATCAGCAGATTCGGCACATTCGCAATAGAAAAGCGGCACTTTCCAACTTCAGTAACATTTTATGGCATTACAGCTGTAAAATTACAAACCAAAAAATACACATTTTGAGACATGAACTGAAAGTAATTGTGAATTGTATTCACATTAAATCGTCCTCCTCCCATTTTAATCTCAACATTTTGGGGAAGTTGGGGCCTCCCCTGCCTCCCCAGACGAGCCGCCACTGAATAAAAACAGCTCTGGTTGCAGTACTTTGGATGTTGCGTAATGTGAAAATGGTATCTCTGTGCTTGTTACTTACAATTGATTTTCCATTTTTTACCCCTATAATACAATCTTCCATTCAACCACCACCAAAAGTCATACCAAAGCTGACCTTTTCCAGTACCACCAAACATACCACAAACCACCACCAAGCCCACTACAGTCAAGCCAACCACCAATCATCAAGGAACGACAACAAAAACACCAACACAAAAGCCACAGCCACCCCACACCAACACAGAAGTCACAACCATCACGCCAACAACAAAAGCTAAAACCACAATGCCAGCAACAAAAGCACAACCCACCACTCCAACAACAAAAGCCCCAACCACCACTCCAACACACAAAGCCCCAACCACCACTCCAACAACAAAAAGCCACAACCATCGATGCCAACAACAAAGCTACAACCACCACACCAACAACAAAGCCACAACCACCACTCCAACACCAAAGCCACAACCACTTGCTCCAACAACAATAGCCAATCCCACCATGCCAGCAACAAAAGCTAAAAACCACCACGAAAGCAACAAAAGCCACAACCACCATGCCAACAACAAAAGCTAAAACCCACGACGCCAACAACAAAAGCCACAACAACCACACCAACAACAAAAGCTAAAAACCACGACGCCAACAACAAAAGCCAAAACCACCATGCCAACCACAACAGCCAAAACCACCACCACAACAACAAAGCCAAAACCACCACGCCAACCACAACAGCCAAACCACCACCACAACAACAAAAGCCAAAACCACCACTGCCAACCACAACAGCCAAAACCACCACCACAACAACAAAAGCCACAACCACCACACCAACAACAAAAGCCAAAACCACCACGCCAACCACAACAACAAAAACCACCACCACCACAACAAAACCACCACGACAACAACAGTTCCAACACGCCCTCCACCAGTTGTAACCATAGAGTTTGTCATTTTAATAGTATTTATTCCAGACCTTCAAAACACACAAAGTGTGGCATTCAAGAACCTGGCAGAAAAAGTTCAAAATGAGGTGAGCTGTGTTTTAAACAACACACACTTTATTTGGGATGTAGTAGAATGTGCAAGGAATTCTGCTTGTTTTGCAGCGTTGCTTGTTTGTTTTTCATCTTTTAATCAAGTTGATTGAGTATCTTACTTAGCCACTGTGATCTTTTGGAAACTATTTTTGTCAACTGATTTTTATCTACAAGAATTGTAACATAATCAGTGCATTTAATTTTTGTATGGACATTTAATGACATTCCCAAAACTTGCTTTTCCACAGTTTGACAAGTATACAAACTGAAGTATGGAGTTCTTTTCATCAGGACTATTGTGGTTGCTTTCAGGTGGGTTTTCTAGTTCATTACTTAATTCAGATGATCTAGGTTTACTTAGATAATCTTTAAACAACATGAATTGTATGTATGTACACCTAAACCTAAAACGTTACCCATGAGTAATCCCTAAAATCAGAGGAACTGATAGATGAATGACACTGATGTACAGCAACAAACACTGATTATAAGTCCTAAATTATAAACTTGTTCTTCAAATCTGATTGGTTAATAACAATGTTGTTCCAGGGTCAACAAAGATGTTGATCCAGGAACATGTCGCAAAAAGTGAAATCACAATCACACTCCATTAAAGCAATAAAAATAGCATCTTATGAAAAAGTGCATGTTTGTAAACTAAGTATAATTAATTAAGTTGCTTAAACTATTATATACAAAACAGAATCATGTATGTATTTTTAATACAAAGGGAGGAAAGCCAATCACACAGAATACTTCTTTTATTTAAAAACATGGATCGGTTCCTTTAAGTAAACTTTGAATCACTCGGTAATCCTGCGGCTCATTGATTCTGAGGTGGATCTCACCTTCCGTTCTACGCAACGCCGGGATTGGATGGACCCAATATTTACTATTTCCTTTTCTCTTTTTAAGAGAGGGGACAACAAAATCATCCTCACTGCTTTGAGACTCCATTTTGTATTGTTTTGCAAATTTGTTCGCAGTGGATTAATTAATGCGCATCGGATTCAGTCTTCAAGGTTTCCGTGCGTGAAAAAACGGATACGAAAATATCAGACTTAGTGTGCAAAGACCTTTAACCCTCATGTCTTCCACACTGACAGATGTAATCTGTAAACGTGATTCCTTTCAGAGCTTTTGCCAGAACCCGAGCAGGTGAAAATGTACAGGTGGAGCTTGAATTAGTGTTTAGCCAAACGTCTATGAACCGACTCAAATGAACCGATCCCCAGCAACGCTGACATTGTGGAGACTCTAAAAGAAGCAGCTACAAATCCAACATCAGGCTTCAACCTCACCATTGATGATACCTCTATTAGTGTTGTTAGTAAGTTGAAATCTCAATTGATTTAGAGTTTTCTGATATGCCTAATTTCTAAGATTTTCTTACTATAATCTCCTGCGCAAATTCTTTAAAAATCAACTCTTGTTTTGTAGAAT
>QVTF01005974.1:0-28208 GCA_003573665.1 Oxygymnocypris stewartii | reverse complement strand
CTTTGGGATGGCACCACAAGGCTTCGTTCACTGAACGCAAGCGTCCGGAGGGTGCATAAATGTGCACTAGCGAGTTTAGGTATATTGGTGCAGCGCCAGTTGTTGTCTCGCACACATCGGCTCCTTGAATTTGATACGAGTGGCTATGGGTAGCCAGTGTAACCTGATGAAGAGAGGGGCAACGTGAGCTTTCTTCAGCTCATTAAAGACCACTCTGACTGCTGCATTCTGGATCAGTTGCAGAGGCTTGATAGTACATGCGGGAAGAGCATTACAATAGTCCAGTCTGGAGAGAACAAGAGCTTGGACAAGGAGTTGTGCGGCTTGCTCTGACGGGAAAATCTAGTTCATAAGTTCAAACTTATAATACATTAATGTATGGGTCCGCATGCAGGTATATTTCATCAGCACTAACATTAAAAACAACAAACAAGCAGTTAATGACATTTGTCTAAACCCCATCCAATATATAATAGGAGCCACCAATCACACGGTGGCAGAGCCGACCAAGCCTTGTTGTCACAGCTCTTTATCGCTAGGTACTTTACAAATTGGCACATTTATATCCTTTATATGTTACAATTTTACATAGTTCATTCATTTTAATATCTGTTTATATATATATATATATATCTTTTTTGCATGTGAGATTTTTCATTTTTGCTGTTTCACATTAATTATATATTACACACACACACACACACACACACACACACCACTGGGAGATATTAAATATTCATGGAGATAAAAAAATAAAATAAAAGTGAGACAACAAGCCCTGGTCTGCCCTATTTATTTCACCGTATTCCCAGTGTGCTTCTCATGCCAGATGCTCTGTACTCACACTAGACCGTCTACTCTCCGGTGCACCTCACAGCGTTCAGTGAAGTCAGTGGGCTGTGAACGGGAACGGTAGGACTTCACGGACACCTGATCTCTTCTGCTGGGATACTGGTGCAGGTACAGGTGAGCCGTGATGCCATGGTAACAGCTCCGTCTCCGGCCCGTCTGCTGTGGGTAATATCAGACCAGCGTTCACCAGTGACAACTCAATACAACACATTCTGAACCTCGAAACACTAGAGTTCTTACGTTCTCAACGTTCTGATTTCTAACATTTTAGATTCTAAAAGGGGAAACAGAATTCTAAATTCCAAGGGTTGTAGGAATTTAGCAGAGATGCTCGGGACATGTCCATATCAAATCCAGCCACTACTAAATAGTCCCTAGCAATAAATATGTGTATGTAACCACTGTTGTTGTAATTTCGTCCACATCTGAAATAGGTCTTGCTACTGAGAAGTTAAAGTAAATATGCTTTCAATGTATATTTAATATGTGCGGAGTAAGAATATACAACATACGTGCGCAGTCCAGATGAATGATTTAACTTTACGTTGTACTGCAGTAAGTCTCCCCAAGAAGACAAATAGCACAATAAGGGGTTGTACTGCATTAAGATGCACTTTCTTTGCCTACTGTGAATGCACATCTTAGTGCAATACAACCCCTTATTGTGCAATATTTTTTTTCTCCTTCTTGGGGAGACATATATATACTTGTGGAGATATATACTTGCGCTATATAATTCTCTACTTGCTTTGTTGAAAGTCAGTCTTAGAGTAACTCCACTCTCTATTGTGCAAGTATGTAACATGGTTAAATTTGTGATTAATTTGTTTGTTGAATGTGCTATGTGATACATATTTGATATGTAAATTATGCAATGCTGATATCATTGTACGTGTGTATAATGACAATAAAAGGCATTCATTCATTACTTTATACTGATAAACTGAACATTCACTTTAATGAGATGACTGCATGCATGCTTTCAACTGATTTCCTCTTGAACTGCTGTGGTAAAATATATGTACAATATAGTGAATTAAGCTATAAACTCGCTCTAACATGTATTCTTGAGCTGCAGCTCATCGTTTTAATGGGTGTTTTTTTCACCAGTTCGCAGTAAACTCACCTCACCTGTAGATTTGTGTTGAATGTTATTTTGGAGAATATCTGCTGGACGCAAATAACGTATGCTGTTCCTCACGGATACGCTGTTTTCTACATTTATTTACGCTTTGATTTGAACTAAAACAGCGTATCCTTGTGGCGCGGCTGACACAGAACAACATACGGATACTCTCCAAAATGGCTACGGTGCGAGTGGAGGGATATAATAAAAAAAATCTGACCAACATTTCTCATCTCATTTGCAGATGATAATTTTGTCATTTGTACAGTCCCGTTTATCCCTGCGCGGACAACTGCGCATGCGCGAGTGGATGAACGCCAATTTAAGAGACCGTGCTTGTCAGGACGTTTTCACAAAATTAAATAAATTAATAAAAAAATAAAAATAAATTTAATTTAAAAGACTAACTAAAACAATATGTAATAATTGTATTTTTAAAATCTCATAGCTAGTTCAAATTATGTGACCATATTTTTTAAAGGCTGCTGCCGCAGTTTTAATAATTGTTTTTGCTAAGTTCAAGGTTTAGTGGTTGAAGTCTAGTTATGTCTACGTAACACAAACATTAAGACCAAAAAAAATACAATTCAAAATGTTACTTGCTTTTTTATGTAAAATCATAAACGGTCATCCTTCCGCAATAAGAAATAGTGCCTAACAAAAACCAGCAACAGAATACTCTTAGGTCTGATGGAGCTAAAATAATTAATATGCCATCACACACATCTAGTCTATATGTTTCTGTAACAACATGAGAAAACGTACCGTATATCGTACCGGTTTAACCGAACCGGATCGCGGAACAGCGCGAGTTCGATCAGTACGCTTCCGAGGGAGGGGCGTGGCCTCACAATTAAATACATGATTGACAGATTACGCCAGCAGGGTGAACGCATATTATTAATAAACTAGTAATTTTACCTGAAATAATAATACGTTTAATCTTCTTAAAGTGTGTTTTAATAATAATTATGGTTAGCCTATAAATATTTTTTATATTCAATATTCAAAATATACTTTTAAACATGACGGTCCGTTAACAAACCACGTATGTTTATGTCGCTAAGGGTGGTTGCTAAGGATGATAACCAGATCTGTTAATATGATACTGCTATCAGCCAATCAGCATCCAGGACTCGACCTGCCCGTTTTATAAACAGAGAGCAGACGATAGATAGCAGCATGTCAACAGAAGCCAAGTGATGCACAAATCCTTCCAGCCCCTGAAACCCGCGAGCAACAAATACTGCAGCAGAGATGGGACCAGACGCGCTTCGAGGAGCACCGCAGCAAGGCCAGTGTCAGATTCATATCATATTCATATGTCCTTTATTCCTGCAATCAAAGCTGTATTTCAGCATCATTCCTGCAGTCTTCAGCGTCACGTGATCTCCAGAAATCATAATAATATGCTGCTCATTTCTGATTATTCTCAGTGTTTAAAACTGTCGTGCTGACCAGTATTTTTGTGGAAACGGTGATACACTTAGTTCGGGGTAAGTCAAATTAATAAAGTGTCAGTAAAGATATCTAATGTTACAAAATATTTTATTTTAGATAAATGCTGTTCTTGGGAACTTTCTGTTCATCAAAAAAAATCCTGAAAATATTTTCTTAAAATACTGGACAGCACTAACTTAATGTTTTCAACATTCAGAAATGTTTCTTGAGCAGCACATCATCATATTATTATGATTTCTGAGAGACACTGAAACCTAAATTCAGCTTTGATCACAGGTATAATTACATTTGAATATATATTCACACAGAAAGCTATTTAAATCTTAATAATATTGCCAGTATTTTTGGATCATAGAAATGCAGCCTTGATCAACTTCTTTCAAAAACATAAATATTATTCATATATATAGTTTATTTTTGAATTTAGACTCTACTGGATCAGTAAAGACGTAATGCAATCTTAAACACGTGCGTAGCTGAAATGATGGATTTACTTTCTGTCCAGGTGCGAGAGGCCAAACCGGCGGTCAACACCAAGGGCGTCCAAACGCCTGCACATCTTCAACAGAAGCTGAAGAAAATACAGGTGACGCAACTAATTACAATGCATTCATACGCCAATTTACAAACCTACACCCTTTTTAGTTCTAATGCATGTATTGAGATATATGAAATGAGTTTGTGTTGTTTTCAGATGCAGGAAGAGAGGACGTTCATCATCGAGAGAGACAATCATCACCTGGTGTCCAAACTGGCTGCGATCTCTCGCTCTAAAGGCCTCGTGGACCACAGGAACCATTACCCCGAGTGCAGGTGTTAACACAGTCACACGCTGACCTGGTTTATATGAGAAGGGTTTCTGGTGTCGTCTCGTGTCATCTGCGGATGCTGGGCTGTTGACAAAGCCGTTATGAATTATTGAGACGATCTGTGGCGTGAACGGGTTGTGTTTTTATACAGTATGATGTATGAAAGGTTTGACTTCAGTTTCATGCACAATTCATTCAGAATATGTAAACATTATATATCTTTAGGGTTTAGTAATACGGTGTTATTTTAGTTTCATGGATATAATAATATTTTATAGTTTTTATTTACTTTACTTTTTAGTCATTTAGCCGGCGCTTTTATCCAAAGCGACTTACAAATAAGAAAAAGTAACTAAAACTATAAGTTAAAACTCTATAAATACTATATACACACACATTTAAGAAAATGGAGAAATTAAATAAAATGACAAATGCATACAACAACATTTCAAAACTAAACATTTAAAGGAAACAACAAAATAAAGTTACAAATATTTCAAATATTAATACAACAAAAGGTATGATTTGTACTTTAGTTTTATATTTTCTGTTTATAGATTTACATTTTTATTAATTTTCTGTCTCAATTTTAGTTATAGTAATGTTGTTGAATGTTTGTGATTTTAAGAATTTGTTTTTGTAAGTCAATATTTTCTAAATACGTTTTTATTTATACGTTTTAGAAACATTTTTCAATCATTTTTCATATTATTTTTTTTATTATAGATAAAGCTTTATTAATTTAGTTGTGATTTTCAGTAGTTTTTCATGTCTGTATAGTGTTTTTTTTATAAATGAATGATATTTTGAATTCGTTTTTATATTGTCTTATTTTTATATTCGTTAAATTGGTCATTTTATTGTATTTTGGGATTTTTTTGTCTATATAGTAAATATGTCTATATAGTATTTTTTCTTTTTTTACTTTTATTAATTTTTTTTATTTTAGTTAAGGTTGAAGTAGTTTTTGTTTTATCAGCATTCATACATGTTTTATAATATTTTTATTTAGAATAGTAATTTGAATTATTTTAATGCTTACTTTTCAATTATAGTCAGTTTTAAGGTGTTTTTGTGATTTTCAGCGGGTTTTTATTTGTAAATGTGTCTTTAAAGCATTTATACACACACACACACACATACGCACACACACACCCATACGCACACACACACACCGACCCACACACACCCATACACACACACACACACACCCACACCCATACACACACACACACCCACACACCCACACCCACACACACACACACACCCATACACACACACCGATACACACACACACCCATACACACACACACACCGATACACACACACACACCCACACCCATACACACACGCACACACCCATACACACACACACACGCACACACCCACCCACACCCATACATACACACACACCACACACACACACCACACCCCACACCACACACACACATACACACACACACACACACACACACACACACACACACACACACACACACCCATACACACACCCATACACACACAGACCCCCCCCCCCCCACCACACACACACACACAATAATAACTTAAAAACCAATTACCTGTTTTACAGTCTGAATGCTGAGAAAAGGAGGGAGGAGCTTCTTCAGGTGACTCAAGAAAACAAGGCGATCCACCAGCGAATCACGGCGCAGAAATCTGACTACAGGAGGGAACTCTGGGAAGAAAACTGGGGAAGAGTGGAGCGAAGGAGAGACGACATCGCACGCTATCCACGAGGAGAGAGCAATAAACAGGTCTGTTATGAACTCACTTTTAAAAAAGGTTCACCTATAAGGGTTAAAACGGTTCATTCTCCTAAAAATATCAATTGTGTCATCACTTACTCACTTGTAAACATCTGCTTTTGTGCTACATGAAAGAAAGAACGGATTAGAACAACATGCAAATAAGTACACGATGATGCCAAAGTGACCTTTTTAAACAATTAACAATTCACATATAAATGCATGATATTGTGATTCGTAATTTTTTTTAATTGAAACGTCATAATCTTAAAATGAAATTAGTCTGAATTAACTCCGCCCCTTTCTTACACTCTACTGAAAGCTCAGCTCCGCCTCCATTTTTGACTGCCACGCCCACACCTCAACATCCAATCAACAATCAGCAGATATAATCAATCCTCTGCACAACTTTGTCTGTATCACAATACGGAAGAAAAGATCAGTCGCTACTTTTGTTTCATCACGACTTTAAAGTCCCTGCATGTTTTTTTAGAGAAATAAATGTGACTTTTCTCTGTCCCAGAAATCTCTAAAGTGTGTGAAGTTCTCTGGAGGGAGTTCAGGACCGAGTCGGTGCTCGTCCAGCGGTGTTGAAGATGACAGCGGGGAGTCCAACACAACAACACTCACATGAACTCAGAGTTACACGAAACACCTGTCAAATAAACTCACCTGTACGGGTTAAATGAAGCCCTTGAAGTGATGTGGTGACCTTTGATTTTTGTAGAGAACCTCTGAACTTTTCTGATAGACCTTGAAAACTGACGACTCTGGTAAGAGAGTAAGAGCTCAGAGTTATATCCAAGATTTTAATGAGTTGTGTCCATAAATACAAGTCACGTTGGCGTTGCATAGATGTATACAAGTACAAAGTATTGGTGTTTAGGTGTATTTGTGGTCTGAAATGGAGGAAAATTAGATATAAAGAACATTACAGTCTTTCTATTAACTTAGTACAGATGTTAAACATTTACATTCCAAGCATAAACAAAGTCATCATTGCTCTGAAATTCACTTACAAGTTCTGATAGTGTAGCATCTCAAATTATCTTTAAATGACTAACAGATCAAGATTTATATGTTGAATAAACAACTACGCACTATTGCACGTGTCTCTGAAACTAGCATGTTAGCTTCCCAACGTAGATTAATAAATATATTGTGCTGATATACGCTTACAAGATTAACATAGTGGTTAATAACCACTATCGAGTGCGGATCGAGCACCCTTCTGAACCCTAAAATGAGGAATGGGACGGTCTCGTGGACTTATCGCGCACGCGGCGGCCATTTTAAGTCCGTAAGACCGAAAGTGCACATGAAGTGTTCCATTTGGGACAGGGCCTAAAGCGCAGTGTCTTAAAAGGAAAGTGAATAGGTATCTCTAGATGCAATCTCTAGTGGTTAAATATGAAAATGCAACTAAAGGGAAAGACTTTCCTACAGATTTCATAAAACCATGTTCCTTTGTTCATCCGTTCACCACACTGATGCTGGAGCACTGGGTTTGTGTATTCAGAGACTGAAGTATGTTTTAAAGAACTCAAAACCAGTTAACAGAAAACACTTGAAAATGACATGAACCATTTCATTAAATATATGTGACCCATGACCACAAAACCAATCATAAGGGTCATTTTTGATTATATAGCTGAAAAAAATAATATTTCCATTGATGTATGGTTTGTTATGATCGGACAATATTTGAAAATCTGGAATCTGAGGGTGCAAAAAAATCTAAATATTGAGAAAATAATCTTTAAAGTTGTTTAAATGAAGTTCTTAGCAATGCATATTACTAATCAAAAATTAAGTTTTGATATATTTACGATAGGGAATTTACTAAATATCTTCATGGAACATGATCTTAATATCCTAATGATTTTTGGAATAAAATAAAAATCAATAATTTTGATTTTGACTCATACAATGTATTGTTGGCTATTTCTACAAATATATGTGCTGCTTATGACTGCTTTTGTGCTCCAGGGTCACATATATGAACCATTTAAGTTCTGATGTAAATTCATAAAAAAATCTATTTATCCTAATTTTCACAAATGACAGTCTGCAATATTTCCCAAATTAGAGTTTGTTAGAGACTCCAATAATCTCACGTGTCTCGTCTAGAGTTATATACAGAGATCAATATGTCTCAAACTCGCTCTGGATCTGCAATTAAAGACAGGGATCACAATATGATCTGAAACTTTTCTCATCGTATGATCTGATTTGATCTATGTTTAATTTACAGCTATTAGCCGTGTGCGCGACTTCCGGTCCGTTGGCCGCTGTAAATATCTCGAAGAATAAAGTGCAGTGACGGTCAAATTATTCGAGCTACAAGTCAGTGTGTATATGATTATGAATATAAATTAAAATAATATACTAACAATGAACTGTTTTCAGTATAAAGCGGGATTACGGATTTATGTACAGTTAAAATAACTGGAGCGAATGAGACCGGAAGCCGCGTACATAAATGGCCGCGCTCGCTTTTACGTTAAAAATAAGGCGGGAACTAATTTAAAGTCTATTTTTAACAGCGGTTATTTACGGATATCACTTTATACTTGAGAGACATATAATTGAGACATCCATCTCTTGGATACGGCTGAAAACATCTTCCTCGTTGTACAATATACCTCACGAAGACTAGTGCAGTAGTGTAGATCATCCATCATCCACCGGAGGGCAACACAAGCTCGTTTCATTCAATACATGGACTCTCAAAACCTGCTGAAGCCTGGAGAAGGAAGACGAGTAAAGCAGAAATCATATCATGATAAACAGACCTAGATATTGCTGCTCGTATGGATTGATCGATGACAGAAGAGTTATGCATCTCTATAATAATCCAGACAATAGCAGTGCTTGATAAAGTTTGGCCTTGTGCTTTATTGCCCAGGAGACATGTGAGGTTATTTAAAGCATTTAATATAAGTATTTTTGTGAAAAAACATAACATCTGCTACGAACTGTTGAAAAACTGTAATATTGTATTATATCATTAAACATTTTAAATATTTCAAGTCTTTCATTTAAAAATTAATAGCTGTTTCCTACGTGATATGTATCATATGCGATATATGTAATTTATTCCTGGAATCGAAAAATGAATATTTATAGTTTTTTTTTAAGTCTCACCATGACTGCATTTATTTGATCAAAAACACAGTCAAAATTGTGAAATATTAACATTTAAAATAGCAATTTTCTCTATCAATATATTATTAAACTGCAATTTATTATGTTATGCGCAGCTGTATTTTCAGCATCATTCCTCCAATCTTCAGTGTCACATGATCTTTCAGAAATCATTATAATATGCAGCTCATTTCTGATCATAATCAATGTTGAAGACAGTCGTGCTGCTGAATATTTTTGTGGAACTGTGATGCATTTTCTTTTTTCAGGATTGAATAGAAAGTTCAGCGTTTAAATCTTTACTTTTGATCAATTGAATGCGTCGTTGCTGAATAAAAGTAGTCATTTCTCCATCTTTCTCTCCTTCTGAACGTCTCTGTCGTTCTCCTGCGGGTCCATGAATCCAGAACCGTGCAGAACAATGAGCTAATGACTCCAGACAGAGTGAATGTGAGCTTTCTCACCTGTGTAACTGCTGTGTGATGGAGAACAGATGCCCATAGCGGCTTCATCTGGAGATGTCCTCCAAACCCGGATCCTTTCTGCTTTCCCCCGTGAGATTCATCAGGAGTCCTGAGAGTTTATGATGCAGAATGGTTATACACGCAGTTGCATATCTAGATCATAAAAGTCGTCCATATAACTTGCGTCACATGATAGATTTGTGTGAGGAACGGACTCCTTCATGTTGTGCATGGGAAGATTTTGTCTTGTTTTCAGTCCGTTCCTCACACAAACTATCTGAAAACTTGACAAAACTGCACGTTTTGATAAACAGACACTAATCACGTCTTACAGTGGCGCATACGATATTGTTGTGCTTTTGACACACTTGGACTATAACCTAAAGAGCTTCTGAAATCCTTTCTACCAAAAACAGTCACATAAAGCAGAATATCATAATAGAAAATACATTTATTTATACAGGGTTCACAACCAGAGAGTACCGGCACAGGAGACCTGAAATAAAATGAGATGTTGGGAAACATCCATAAAACAAACCGAGGCTTTTCCAGGAAGACACAATAACAATACACATGACCCTTAAAAGAAATTGTTCACCCCCCAAAAATGAGCATTTACTGAAAATGTCCTCACCCTCAAGATTAGGATGAGTTTTATTCTTCATCAGATTTGGAGAAATGGAGCATTACGTCTTTTGCTCATCAATGGATGCTGGATTTTGTGATAGACATCAGGAGATTTTCACCGGAGGAATCGGTATTATAGATTATGGACTCGTATTTTAGTCGGAAACGAGTTTAGTTAAGGAATAAAAAGATTTGTTTCTTACAAACACAGCTTGTTTATTTCATGTTAACTGATGGACTGGAGCGGTGTGTATTATTGTGATGTTTTATCAGCTGTTTGGACTCTCATTCTGACGGCACCCATTCACTGCACCAGTGATGAAGTGATTTCTCCAAACTCATCTACATCTTGGATGGACCGAGGGTGAGTTATTTTCAGCAAATCGTGTGAACTGTACCTTCAACAGCTTCAGAGTATTGATACAAGAGTGTGTATATGTACCACAGAGTCAAATAATGAAGTGTTTCCATGTAAAAACCAGCAAAAAGCACATTTGTGAGTCTGTCAGGCCTGAAAAACAAGCACAAAATGATGCTGCAGGGTCTAAAACATTTTTCATTTGAACATAAGGATCTTGATTATTACGTCGACAATACAATTTGTAATGACAAAGCTGTATTAATATAGAAAATAATATGTTTTGGCCCCCACTGTACACACAACACTTTATTTCAACACTGACTCACCTAAACGTAGACAACCAACATACAACACATATCACAATTAACAACCTGTATTGCTGCTTATGAGTCATTAACTGTGCAAAGACCTACGAGTTTAATGACCTTGGGCTCAAATCTCTTACTGAATCATTTACACATGTTAAACACCACATGGTTCATTTAGGATTAGGGCTGAGTGATATACAGTAGCTAACAAATATTGGCTTTTGCTCTAAAATATGGTAAAAGGTTTCTTTTGTCAATCAGAAGATAATTTCACAGTCACGGAGAAGCAGGTTCAAATACTTCATGTTAATAAAATACACTGAACATATAGAATTAGAGGAAAAATGCATTTAATGATTGTTATATTTTTATAAATATGCATATTATTTTGGTCTTGTTTATATACTGTTATATATATATATATATATATTCAATATATTTATTTTATTTCCATTTTTTTAATTTCCATCTCATCTTTAGTTAGTGTTATATGTGTTTTGACACTTCTTATTATTATTTTTCAAATTTCACTATTAATATTTTAGTTGCCATGGAAAATGTGTAATCATAAAAAAAAGTATGAATTAAAAGAAAATATTTAACGTTTATTTCAATTAACAAAACTGTTTATAATGGTTTTAATTTTAATTAACATTAACAATGAAATGTACTATATAATAAATATTAAACAGCAATATTTCTATATACTAAATGTTTTACTAAAAGTGTAAAATGCTGCATGGGAACTTTGGTGTGAAACATCTGAAGTAATGAAACAAACCAATTAATCAGTTCAAATGATCCAAACGCATTCAAATACATAAATCAAACCGATTAACAGCAATGGCAATTGTTTAAATCAGAAATGCTAGACTGGAAAAATTTGTTTTTAGAAACAAAAACAAAAAAATAGCTGTAGCCTACATTTTCATTTTTTTTTTTACTTCAAACTTTAACGTTTAATTCAAAGTCTTACTTGCCAGTTTTTTTGAAATTTAATGACAATTTCTGAAAATAGTTTTAAAGTAAAGCTGCAAAACGAAAAAAACGCGATTCATCTTTACATACTATATGTGTGCATACTGTGTATATTTATTATGTATATATAAATACAAAGATATATGTATATATTAAAAAATATTTTGTATGTATATATATATATAACTTGTATATAATTAATACTATATAGGCTATAAATATTTTATTTATAAATCTAACATATTTCTCCTTAATGTATACATGTATGTGTATGTATTTATAAATATATAATAAATATACACAGTACACACACATATAATAAAGTAAACAAACTTATTTTGAAAGTGATTAATCGCGATTAATTTTTTTGCAGCCCTATTTCAAATGTAAATATTTTTTTCAGTGTAGTAAAACATCTTTAAATGTTCAAGAAAATATCGAGACGAGGAAAATTAAGACGAATAAAAAGTGCATAAAATCATGTTGCTTGCCTGCGAATAATCGCTTAGCTCTAGTAGCCACGTATTATTAGCGCAGCCAAGACAAGAATCTCAGTCGCTGCAAAAAAAAACAGCAAAAGTCCGTCAAGCATCAGGTGAAGAAATCTTCGAAATGGCTTCTACGAAATTCGGTGCCGACATCAGGATCCCGATGGTGCAGAGGATGGTGAAAATGGAGAACGCCATTAAACACAAGCGATCGATCACCGCCGCCGCGAACTTCCACTCGTTACACATGCTCTTGTCCTCGTCCTGGTTGCGAAACCGTTTAGCGATGTATCGCACCTCCTCCAGAATTTGAGCCAGTTCCAATTCCAAAGCCCCGCCCACAATGCCACCATTGCCCCGCCCCCCGATCCCGGCACCCCGCCCCCGAGCGAGGGCATGGTCGCCCCTGGCAGCAGCACGTCTTCCTCGGCGGAGGCCATGATTCGTCCGCAGAGCATGCCGTGTGAATCGTGGGGAGATGCGTAGTGGACTCCCTCATGCCTCTGAAGCCGATGTACAGCATGTTGCTGGGCTGCAGCGCCCCCTGGCTGACGGAGAGCTCCACGCTGGACACGCTCCCGCGCCGATGGGGGTTTGTTGTGGCAGGCCAGACGGATGCGCTCCTCGCCGGGCCGCCGCATGCGCAGGAACCAGGCGCACCAGTTCAGGAGGACCACGCGGGTCTGGACGACAAAACACAACCATGCACAGTGGTCCTTAATACACAGTTAAAATATATATTATGTATGAAATAAAAATAACTGAATAAATATATGCTTTGGAAATTTAAAGCTTTTGTATCTAAAATTAAAATACCACCAGAATTAAAATATAAATATATTATTATGTAATAAAAAATAGAAATACTCATTTAAAATGAGAACTAATAAATAAACTACATTTAAAATTAATAAATATATTAAAGAATAATTAATACATAAACACATGAATCCGTAAACAAATAACCTAAGTACACTAAAAATACTGTATTTCATGATTAGTTTGTTTGAAATATGACCTTAAATAAATAAAAAGTGATAAAACAACGGAAATACAAATTAATTATAAATAAAACAAACGAACAAGGGATGGGATGAATAAAAAAAAAAAACATTGGGACAATTAACCAAATAACTACACTACAAGCATATACATGCATATTTATATATATATATTTTTATATATATCAATAATGTATTAAATAAAATAAATAAAAAGCAACAAAAATAAATACAATTACATAAAATGGGATTAGTAAATAAATAAAATATGTACGAGCAACCCGCCCATCCATGCACAACACAGCAAAAGACACGGCATTTTTATGATTACTGTGTTTGAACGCAGTCCTGAAATAAAATAAAAGCTAAACAAAACAAATAAATAAATTCAATTAAAAAATGACATAAATAATAAAAAATTGGTTGGAGGTGGAAGAACAAACAAATAAAGATAATGAGTAACTGATGCACCATGCATGCAAATAGTACAAAAGACTACTGTATTGTATGATTAGTTTGTTTGCACTCAGTGCCGAGAACTTAATGATGTATTTGCATAACTCAGAGTCAATACGACTGAATCAATGCCGGCTCATTATAATGCTGTTGGCTTTTCTGCAGGCGTTGCTGCTTCCTCCTAATTGGTGCTTGGAAAAATGTATCTAATTCTAGACAACGAAGACATTAAAATGTCTTTTCAGCAAAATTGAATGGATATTTAATGTAGGCTGCGCTTAGCTTGTTGCCTAGAAAACAAATTTGTTGTTTGGACAAAGTTTGTTTGAAAACAGCCCAAGTCTCAGGCCTGTCTCATGCATTTAGTCTAAAGCTGTTGTCCGCAGTCCACTCTGATTCACGTCACGCGCCGAGAGGACGCTCGCAAAGACACGCTGACCTTCAGCACTTTACTGTGAAAGAACAGAGTCACAGACCTAATATAGAAATACTAATTCAATAAAAACAATGAAACAAAACGAAGAAATAAATGCACTGGTAATGTAACTCTTTTGTGGCAAACTTAAAAACTGCACACAATAAATTAATAATGTATGAAATAAAAGTAAAATGTGATAAATAAATAAAATTTCTGAAGCAAAATAATACATATGAAATACTAAATAAAAAAAGTGAAACAAACAATCGAACAATCAAATAAGTGCATGTGTTGGTAGCAAATACTAATACACACACAATTACAAATACATTAATAATGTATGAAATAAAACCAAAATGTGATCAATAAAAAATGTTGTAAATAAATAAACAAAAAACAAATAAATGAACAAACCAATCAATCTTTGGTATTGTATAGCTTGTGCAGGGCCAAAATTCAATTATACACACAGTTAAAATGCATAATAATGTATGAAAACCCCAAAATGTCATTAAAAAGTTGACAGACAGACGGAAGGATGGAGAGACAGACGGACGGATGGAGAGACAGACAGACGGACAGAGAGGACAGACAGAGAGAGACAGACAGACGGACGGACAGACAGACAGAGAGACAGACACAGACAGACAGACACAGACAGACAGACAGAGGGACAGAGAGACAGACGGACGGACAGAGAGACAGACAGACAGATGGACGGACAGACAGAGAGACAGACGGATGGACAGAGACGGACAGAGAGACAGAGAAGACGACCAGACAGACAGAGAGACAGACAGTAGACAGAGAGACAGACAGATGGACAGAGAGAGAGACAGACGGACGGACAGAGAGACAGACAGAGAGACGGACAGAGACGGACAGAGGACGAGACAGAGAAAGACGGACAGACAGACAGACAAACAGACAGAGGACGGACGGACAGATGGACAGAGAGACACAGACAGACGGATGGACAGAGAGACAGACAGACAGACAGACGGACAGACAGAGAGACAGACAGACGGACGGACAGACAGAGAGACAGACGGACAGAGAGACAGACGGACCAGACAAAAAAAACAGACGGACAGAGAGACAGACATACGGGTGGACAGACAGACGGACAGACAGAGAAGGACAGAGAGACGGACAGACAGACAGCGAGACAGACGGACAGAGAGATAGACGGACAGAGAGACAGACAGAGAGACGGACAGCGAGACAGACAGACGGACAGAGACAGACAGACAGACAGAGGACAGAGAGAAGACGGATAGACAGACAGACAGACAGAGAGACAGACAGATAGAGAGACAAACGGACAGAGACAGACAGAGGACAGATGGACAGAGACAGACGGACAGAGAGACGGACAGAGAGACAGACGAAGACAGACAGACGACAGACAGACAGACCGAGAGACGGAAGGACAGATGGACAGAGAGACATACAGAGAGAAAGACGGACAGACAGACAAAAAAACAGACGGACAGAGAGACAGACATACGGGGGACAGACAGACGGACAGACAGAGAATGGACAGAGAGACGGACAGACAGCGAGACAGACGGACAGAGAAATAGACGGACAGAGAGATAGACAGAGAGACGGACAGCGAGACAGACAGACGGACAGAGACAGACAGACAGACAGATGGACAGAGAGAAAGACGGATAGACAGACAGGACAGAGAGACAGACAGACAGAGAGACAAACGGACAGATAGACAGACAGACAGACGGACAGCGAGACAGACGGACAGAGAGACAGACGGACGGACAGCAAGACAGACGACGAGAGGACAAGCGGACAGACAGACGGCGGACGGACGACAGACAGACGGACAGACAGACGGACAGACAGACAGACAGACGGACAGAGAGACAGACAGACGGACAGAGAGACAGATGGACGGACAGAGACACAAACGGACAGACAGAGAGACGGACAGCAAGATAGACGGACAGAGAGACAGATGGACACGACAGACAGATGGAGAGACAAAACGGACAGACAGACTATGGAGAGAGACAGACAGATGGACAGACAGACAGAGAGATGGACAGAGAGAAAGACAGACAGACAGAGACGGACAGACAGAGAGACGGACAGACACGGACGGACAGATGGACAGACAGACAGACAGAGAGACGGACAAAGAGACAAACGGACAGAGAGACAGATGAACAGACAGACGGACAGACAGAGAGACAGACATAGACAGACAGACAGAGAGAGAGAGAGACAGAGAAAGACGGACAGACAGAAAGAAGACAGACAAACAGACAGAGAGATAGACAGAGAGACAGACAGACGGACGGACAGATGGACAGAGACATACAGACAGACGGACGGACAGAGAGACAGACGGACAGGGACGGACAGAGAGACAGACAGATGGAAAGAGAAAAAGACGGACAGACAGAGAGACAAACGGACAGTGAGACAGACGGACAGAGAGACGACGGATAGACAGACGGACAGACAGACGTAAAGACAGACGGACGGACAGAGAGACAGACAGACGGACGGACAGAGAGACAGACAGATGGAAAGAGAGAAAGACGGACAGACAGTGAGACAGACGGACAGACAGATGGACAGAGAGACGAACGGATAGACAGACAGACGGACAGACAGACAGACAGACGACAGAGAGACGAACGGATAGACAGACAGACAGACAACGGACAGACAGACGGACGGACAGACAGACAGACGAAACGGACAGATGGACAGAGAGACATACAGATGGACAGAGAGACATACAGACAGACAGACATACAGAGAGACGGAAAGACAGATGGACAGAGAGACGAACGGATAGACGACAGACGGACAGACAGACAGACAGACGGACAGACAGACGGACAGACAGACAGACAGATGGACGGACAGAGAGACAGACAGGCAGACAGACATACAGAGAGACGGACGAGAGACCGACATACAGAGAGACGGACAGAGAGACGGACAGAGACTTTGGTAATGTAAAGCTTGTGTAGCGAAAAAAAATAAAATAAATGTATATGAACTCAAATAATGAAATGTTAAACAAATAAAAATCGAAAAAACAATTAAATAATGCATGCACTGGTGCAAAAATGAATAAACAAAAATATTTGTATATTTATTAGTATTAATTAATTTATTATATGTTAATTTATTAACACATATACTAATATGAATCCCTAAACACAAAAAAAAACCTCCACAGCATGGTTTTGTGATGAAAAGCATGTCCGGATGGAGATGTCTGTCTTACCCATCGCGGCATCTTTGCTCCGTCTGGATCATGATAGTGATACTGCCAGCACCAGGACTGTAGCGATGACCGACGACCCACAATCACCATAGTGGTGGCAAATACTGCGCTGCTAAAACACACACCACACACGCACCACACACACACGCACACACACACGCCGCACACGCACACACACGACGCACACACATGCACGCACGCACACGCACGCACGCACGACCACACACACGCACACGCACACACACACGCTCACAAGTATCTTCTTTACACAAATTGAATCCACAGAAATCTCTGTGTAGATGCAGTATTCAGATCTTCAGCGATGTGTGAGATCAGCTACTGAAGCATTACAAACCGCCAGGCTTCAGAAAACAATCTAATAAGATCCTGAATCACTCGAGCTGTTAGGACGCCTGCACTGAAACAAAACACTATATAAACTCATTTAGCATATAGTTGGATAACATGTATATGATTTTATATTTTATATGTAAATAATACACATTTAATATAATATTAGTATTTATATTTTCTATTTCATTTATTTTGCATTTTTTTCAGCCCTGCTGATTTTACATTTATGCTTCAGCAGATGCTTTTTATCAAAAGTGACTTAAAATTATAAAAATACATTGAATATTTTATATATCTATTTACTATTTATTTAGTTTGCAATTTGCTGCTGGTATCATTTACATATTTCAGACACTTCTGTCAAAAGTGAAAATTCATAAATCAAATATCAAATTAAAGACTGAATATAGTTTAAATTCCTGTTCATTAGTTGGATTTTATTGTTTTACAACAATAAACATTAAATAAAATTATATGAAGTAAATGTAATTACAATTTTTTTTATATACATTAAATACATTTCAGTTTAATATTTACTTCAGTTAGTTTGCAATTTTATAGAGGAAAATTAATATTCAGGAATGCTCTGAATAGTTTAAAAACCTTAATTTGTTTGATGTCTTATTTTATATAACAATAAACATAAAAATGATATGAAATAAAATAAAATGTAATTACAAATGATATAAAATGTTTATATTGGACTATAAAGTAAATTAAACAATAAATACATAGAAATGAGTGACCCTGTTGCAGTTATAGAATAAATTCAGCTGCCACCAAATAGAGTAACCAACATTTAATGTATTTAACTTAGCCCACTTTTTATGTAATGTTATTTTAAATAAATACAAACAAATCATTTTAAATATTTTTTTTTTGAAAAAATACAGAAAAATCAGTACATCAATGCAGATTTGACATAAAGTAGTAACTAACATTTTATGTATTTTAATTTTATGTTTCGATAGTTATACATTATAGCTATATCTCCTTTTGTGAATGTCAACCTTATTTAAAACTAGGTATTAAATAAAAGCTCTCAAAATGAAAAGCTCTTTCCTCTGACATTATTCGATGGGTTTTCCTCGGTTATGGTCCGTTTGGGAACAGATAAATAACACACTCGGGTATCAGGATGAGACTCCATCGGGCCGTTTCAGGGTGAGCGATCGCCCTCGTTTCTAAGCGGCCCGTTTCTGGATGATACATAACCATGAATGTGATGAATGCAGTTTGCTGCATCTTGGTTTTCAGGGTCTCTAAAGCAGCCGCCGTCATTTCTCTCCATCTGTGTCACTCATTCCCATCTGTTTAAGCCCGCACATCAGTCCCGCCCCCGCGCTGTGATTGACAGCTTGCACTTACCAATCAGAGGCACCGAATCAGAGGTGGCAGGCATGATCTCGGCCACCAGCAGCATGAAGACGGTGAGCGACAGCAACACAGTGATTCCTGTCAGGACACAACAACAACAACAGCTTAAAAATGCATCACAATCTGAGCGGATGAGCTGCGTTTGATGCCACTGTATGGGACTGCTAAATTAATTATATGACTCTGGACCACAAAACCAGGCATAAGGGTACATTTTTTTTAAATTAAGATTTATACACCATACGGATTCTTAATAAATAAGCTTTCCATTGATGTAATGGTTTGTTATGATCGGACAATATTTGTAAATCTGAAATCTGAGGGTGCAAAAAAATCTAAATATTGAGAAAATCATCTTTAAAGTTGTTCAAATGAAGTTCTTAGCAATGCATATTACTAATCAAACATTACGTTGATACATTTACAGCAGGAAATGTACTAAATATCTTCATTGAACATGATCTTAATATCCTAATGATTTTTGGCATAAAAAGAAAAATCTATAATTTTGAACCATACAATGTATTATAAATATAGCTGTGCTGCTTATGACTGCTTTTGTGCTCCAGGGTCACACATATGAATGCATCTTAAAGTAATAGTACACTTCACATGGTGCCTTAACAACACTTTTACATAATAAAATTTAGTGATGCACGATCATGATTTTTTCGTGGCCGATTCCGATACCGATTTTTTTTCGAGCAAACTGGCCGATTCGATTTCCGATACCGATTTTCTTTCCTTTAAGCACCAACAAGAAATAATGAAAGATTCTAACACAAATAAAGTGGTTATATAGTGAATATAGATTTTATTTAACATGTCTAATATTAATTGTTTAAAAAATAATATATTTATGAAAAAATGTGCCCCCCAAATTCATGTCTGTGGTGTTTCAACAATGGATGTCACCCCTTTAAGAAAAGGGGGGAATTCTATTTGGACTACTTCCTATGTGTAACGGTCACTGCAGGTGCTGGGTGATCTGAGGGGTGCATGGGGGAGTACATTCTTTCTTATTAATTTTGAAGTTAGCTAAATCTCTGACAATTTCATGTGTTGTCATTAGTGTTATGTTGATAACTTGCAGATCTGGCATATTTTAATAAAAATATATAAATATAATGTTGATATTTCCAAAATGTGCCCTGATCTTGAAATCATCATGATGGTAGCCTCCATTTTAGAAAGTCTAAGCTGATTTGTATGTGGTGTTACTGTCTCTGGTGTTAATGCATTTTCTGGTAACACAGAGCCTTTAGTAACTTGCATTATAAGGTCTGTGGTGTTATAATTACGTCTGTGGTGTTACTTCAATATGACATAGACATAAGTGGCTGTGTCAAAGTTTTTGATTAAATTATTTAAAATTCAAAATGTTCTTAAGCTTTTATTTTAATGGATATAGCATATTAAACAAATTTTTAAAAGCCTAATCAATATATTTTATAAGAAAAAACAAACAAGCATCTTTACAAATTCTGCCTCTCATTTGCCACCCCAGTTAAAGATGGACCAAGATGATTTTTAAATTGGGTTGAAACTACATAAAACTGGCCTTAAATGAAAACATTAACAGTAACCCATGTGAAATTAAAGGCAACATTTGCATAGTTACAATCTAAACAACACAACCAACACACATTAAACAGTCCAAACAAAGTTGTTACTTAATCAACATTTGTTGTCGTTTTTAAAATTGGTGTAAAGAAAAAAGGTATTTACCAGTGAAACTAAATAAAACCAAAGTAGGCTATATAAATAAATTATTCCAAAATGTTAAATCAAATAATGTTTAGTGCAACGAGCAAAAAACAAAGATGCTACAGCTCGTGCTTGTTAAACCGAATTAAGTCAATGTAATTTTAAGGTAAAATAAAATAATAATCTCGGACAGAACTGACGTTTATACGTTTGAACGTTTATTCTTTACCAAAAAGTAGCATTTCAGCTTTGGTCACAAGTTGGTCTGTTTCTTTTCTCATCCAACACGTGAGAAGCTGCGCTGAACAACTGTTCACAGTCTATTCTTGTGGCAGGGCGTGGACAGATACGCTCGCGCCCAATTCTAGTGATGGGAAGTTCGGATAATTTTACCGACTCGGACCTTTGAGTCTCGTTCAAGATGAACGAACGACTCGAAAAACCCGAAGACTCGAAACGGGTGAACTAATTCAGTACAGAACCTTTAGGATGGTGCGCATGCGCGACTGAACGAATCACTCCCCGAAACGACTCGTTCTTCTCGAGTCTCATTAAAGATCTGTTCAAAATGAATGAATCGTTCAAGACCGACCCATCACTAGCAACTTCAGCTAGAGCAGCAAAGGAAAGCGGTGTGCCAGTAATGTTACACCAACGGCTGTTCGCTTCATTGTATCTGTTTTTCTGTGTTTGTTGTGCTACTGCCGAATGTCTTCCACACAAATGACATGTTCGCACTTTCGAAAAAATCGGCTGAAAAAAAGACAAAAACCGGCCGGTTGCCGATCGCGCATTATAACAAAAACCGGCCGGTTCCGATCTTTGGCCGGTCAACCGGTGCATCCCTAATAAAATTACAGTATTGCTTTAAAATAATCCAGAGACAAACATCAGCATGGATCATAACAGTTTTCTGCTGAGGAAACGAGATCGCTCGAGTTATGGCTGGATTCTGTGCAAGGGTGTAGAATATAGTAGAGAGGCTCGGGACATATCTTTACCAATATCCAGTGACTACTGGATTGTCCAAAGCAGTTGAACTGAACTGATAGCGAAGGAACTGACAAACTGATTCAATTGAGTGAGTCTTTTATGCTCAGACCGCTTTGATTGATTCAAACTCGTGACTTTGTGACTTGCTAGTGATTCACTAGTAAAAACCAGATCAACAGAGCCATTCATTTTTTCGAATTTCCCAACATCACGCGGTGTGATGTATTGTACGTGCTACTGTCTGTAGCTATGTGCGCGTGATGTATTGTACGCGCTACTGTCTGTAGCTATGTGCGCGTGATGTATTGTACGTGCTACTGTCTGTAGCTATGTGCGCGTGATGTTTTGTACGCTCTACTGTCTGTAGCTATGTGTGTGTTGTTTTGTACGTGCTACTGTCTGTAGCTATGTGTGTGTGATGTATTGCACGTGCTACTGTCTGTAGCTATGTGTGCGTGATGTATTGTTTGCGCTACTGTCTGTAGCTATGTGTGTGTGATGTATTGTACGCCCTACTGTCTGTAGCTATGTGTGTGATGTATTGCACGTGCTACTGTCTGTAGCTATGTGTGTGTGATGTTTTGTACGTGCTACTGTCTGTAGCTATGTGTGTGTGTGATGTATTGCACGTGCTACTGTCTGTAGCTATGTGTACATTATGTATTGTACACGCTACTGTCTGTAGCTATGTGCGCGTGATGTATTGTACGCGCTACTGTCTGTAGCTATGTACCGCGTGAGTGTATTGTACGTGCTAGCTGGTCTGTAGCTATGTGTGCACGTGATGTAGTTGTACGCGCTACTGTCTGTAGCTATGTACGCGTGATGTATTGTACGTGCTACTGTCTGTAGCTATGTGTGCACAGTGATGTATTGTACGCGCTACTGTTTGTAGCTATGTGCGTCGTTATGTATTGTATGCGCTACTGTCTGTAGCTTATGTGTGCACGTGATGTATTGTACGCGTTACTGTCTGTAGCTATGTGCGCGTGATGTATTGTACGCTGCTAGCTGTCTGTAGCTATGTGTGCGTGATGTATTGTTTGCGCTACTGTCTGTAGCTATGTGTGCGTGATGTATTGTTTGCGCTACTGTCTTAGCTATGTGCGTGTGATGTACTGTAGCGCGCTTACTGTCTGTAGCTATGTGTGCGTGATGTAATTGTAGCCGCTACTGTCTGTAGCTATGTGAGCGTGAGTGTATTGTACGTGCTAGCTGTCTGTAGCGATGTGGCGGCATGAGGTATTGTTTGCGCTACTGTCTGTAGCTATGTGCATGCGATTTTGTTTGCGCTACTGTCTGTAGCTATGTGCGCATGATGTATTGTTTGCGCTACTGTCTGTAGCTATCTGCGCGTGATGTATTGTACGCGTTACTGTCTGTAGCTATGTGCGCGTGATGTTTTGTTTGCGCTACTGTCTGTAGCTATGTGCGCGTGATGTATTGTACGCGTTACTGTCTGTAGCTATGTGCGCATGATGTTTTGTTTGCGCTACTGTCTGTAGCTATGTGCGCATGATGTATTGTTTGCGCTACTGTCTGTAGCTATCTGCGCGTGATGTATTGTACGCGTTACTGTCTGTAGCTATGTGAGCGTGATGTTTTGTTTGCGCTACTGTCTGTAGCTATGTGCGCGTGATGTTTTGTTTGCGCTACTGTCTGTAGCTATGTGTGTGCGTTACACTGCAGCAGTGCATTAGATAAGTACGTGATTAACTTACCTGTACAATAAACGGTTTAAAACCTGCATTCTACCATTCAATTTCCAGCATCCAGTAATATAATCACACATGTCTTGTGGAGCGCATTCAGAGTATGAAGTAGTTTGTAATTTTAACTGTTTGGAAACGGAACGTAAATGTGGATTTATTATCCTATTGCGCCCTCTATAGTCGACGTCAAGCTTAAAGCATCATGCAGAGCACTGATGTCGACTAGTCTGTGCAACCCCTACTATATTCTCTTTTGAGTAGTGAAACAATCCCAAGAAAACTTTTAAAACAGAAAAAGTCACTGAGATTGGATGAACATTAAAAAAATCTGACAAGTGAATGAATCCTCCTCAGAAGAGTGATAGGAACAGCAGCTCACTTTAATGTGTGACTTATAATTACGTCCATAAGCTTTTTGCAAAATTTGGATCAACTCATTAATATGTTGCTTGATCTCTTCATATTTAAGGAGAGCACAATAGTTTTTGTTTGTTATGATTTTCAAGGGAGTAGAATTTATTAGAGACGCTATGACATGATCCAACCAATCTCCAGCCACTACTAAATTGTCCCTAGCAATAATTTTGATCAAACAATGTCTGTTATGTCCCCCCAGCAGTGCTAAAACCAAACTTACACCCTTGATTTGGAGAATGATAAATCAGAGACGAAGCGTCTCACTTGAATAACTGACTTCTGTAACATCAGTCATAGCCAATAATATCCGTGATGCAGAGAGTCTGGAAAAATCTGGCCTTTCCACTCACGCTGGGTCTTAATGAAGCCCACAGATCAATCACACTCAACTAAGAAGGGTTTTGTCATGAATGTTTGTCATGTTGAATGTTTGAGCTGTGATTTCAGACTCGTCTGCGAGCAGTTGGGATTAAATATCTGGAGTCTGTGTGTTTCCGTGTGTTTATTGATTCCAGAGCGTCTCTTAAAGTGTGCCAATCTCTCATCTACTGGACTGCATCCGAACACACACACACAACACACACACACACACACACACGCTTTTCCACCTCAAACACTTCACTTTTAGCCGCTCTACCACGGTATTCAGCGTGTTTTCCAGTTCTCATTGCAGTGTTTCAGTCGATTGACCTGTTCTCTCTCACATAGAGGAAGTCTGATTCATTTGTATGGTTCATTTAAATAAACAATTCACCAATCGAACATACAATTCAATGGCTCCCTTGCATCTTGTTAAATATTGCTGTTTGTCATTATGTTTTCGACTTAAATTTGTGGGAAATTCAGTATTCCACAATGCAATGTGCTGGATTTTTATTTCAAATAAGCTGGAAACATTGTCAAATGGGCTTTTTTAAATAAAAACGTATAGCATAATTTGAATGGATTGCAAAAAGTTAACACAAAATTAGATTAGAAACAAATTACTGTTGCATCATTCATATGGTTTCACATGCTATTTACAGTAGTATGCATTATAGTGTAGACTGTGGAGTATGCAGTGCACTAGTAATTAATTCTGGACGTAGCCAATGATTTTTAAATGGTATAATGAGAAACAGAAAGTCAAGGGAAGCCGCCCACACACACACACACACAAACTCTGAACTACGACACCATGAAATTAAGGACGCACACTGAGCATCAGATGCTCTTTGTATTGCGAAATCAGCTGCTCTTGTTGGCTGCATTCAACCCCATTTATCAGCCCGAGCAGACGCGAGTGAGATTACTGGGGTCTTTTTCTCAGGAGAAACATCTAAGAAGCTGAAAACTTCAGCAAAAGTCTACATTTGTGCTCCATGGAATCTCATTATAGTCTGGAAGAAACAACGGCGATGCACTCTTAAAAATTAAGGTTGCAAAAAGGTATTTTTTTCAGCAATGCCAAAGAAGAGACAATTTTTCTAAGTGTGAAGAACATTGTAACCTTGTAAGCCTTCCATGAATGTTAAAGGTTCTTTATAGAACCAGGTATGCTATATAGTTGTGTGTGAGTGCATTAAAGAGATGTGTTTTTGCACGTCTCACCCAGAGATATCTTCTCTCCAGAGTCAGCGGGCAGCAGAAACACCAGCAGTGCGAGAGTGGAGATCAGGACACATGGGATCAGCAGGTTGAGGCCGTAGTACAGCGTCCTCCTCCTCATGACCACAGTGAAGGTGACGTCAGGATACGGTTCCTTACAGCAGTCGTAGAACTTCTCATTCCTCCTGCCTGGAACCTCTACAACACACACACGCACACGCGCACACACACACATGCATGAGCACACGCACACACACACATGCATGCGCACATGTACACACACGCGCACACACACCGCGCACACCCACACACACACACGCACACGCACATGCACACACACACACACACACACACACACACATGCACACACCCACACACACACACACACGCACACACACATGCACACCACACACACTGCACCACACAACACACACACACAAAATCTTCATGTATACTTTAAAATACAACTGTAGATATGCATTTAGACATTGTTTAATGTCTGTTTAGGGTTTATTCTAAATAACAGAGTCAAATAGAACAGAATCAAACAAAACAGAATCAGAGTCAAACCGAATGGAATCAAACATAACTGAATAAAACAGAATTACAATAGAATCAAACATACAGAATCAAACAGAGTCAAAAACACAACAAACAAAATAGAATCAAATAAACTGATTAAAACAAAATTGAACAGAATCAAACAGAACAAACTAAATCAAATAAAAATAGAACCAATGATAGTAAAATAGAGTAAAATAGAATCAACGATAACCAAAAGAAGGAGCGAAAAAACAAAAGAATCAAACAAAAATGAAACAGAACAGAATCAAACACAACCGATTCAAAACAACAATCAAAATAACAAATATACTTAGTGTAAGGAACCATGTTTTAATCAGTTTTGGGTTTTGCTCAATTTGCAGATCCTAGTGCTCACTTATATTTTAGCGAACCAGAATCAGATTCAGAATCAGGTTTTGTGTCACCTAATTAATATTCATGAACCAAGGCAAATTGTAATATGTCACCAAGTCCAATCTTTAGGCATGTGCTTTATGAGGTCAGCTAATTATTTGTATTTTCTTTTAAGTAACTCTGAAATGATACAGACTCTCTACAGCTTCAGGCGATGACAATCTGCACAAATGATGTTCTGGAAGACAGAAATGTCAGATCTGTATCAGGGAATCTTAGGAAATGCTGATTATTTACAAATGGATGATTTCAGCTGCAGTTAGAAGAAGCAGAGAGTGTTTAAAATCCGTATGTGTGTGTGTGTGTGTGTGTGTGTGTGTGTGTGCGTATGTGTGTGTGCGTGCAGTGTGTGTGTGAGCGTGTGTGTGTGAGCGTGTGTGTGTGAGTGTGTGTGTGTGAGCGCGTGTGTGTGTGTGAGCGTGTGTGTGTGTGTGAGCGCGTGTGTGTGTGTGAGCGCGTGTGTGTGTGTGAGAGCGTGTGTGTGTGTGTATGTGTGTGAAATGATGCATGGCAGACACTGTTATGTAAAACTTGTTTGTTTTCCTCCAGTGTTTCTCAACAAACATCTGCTTCAAATCACACGTCTCAATATGATACTATGGGATTATTAACTTATTCATATATTAATAATACATTTTCATTGAAATTGAATGAAAACTGAATTATTAATAAAAACTAATTAAAACTTTAAAAATGGAAAACATAAAATTGAAAACTAATAATTTTTTTTATTAATACTATATATTAATATATCATTCAAGTTGCAAATGTATATGAATAAATTACAATATATATATATATATGTATATATGACTGAATCAAATATGAATCAAAAGCTAAAATAATTTACAAAAATATACCAGAAAAAAATAAAATTACAAATCTTACAAAGGAAAATGAAAACTAATTAAAAATATTAATAAATACTGTAGTAGTACATTAATGATAATAAAATAACACTGTTTTGGATGATACAAAGGCACTACCATGTGTTTTAGGACATATATCATGGTACTAGCCTGGTATTATTTTTAAATATGTTGAATTACCACATTAATAACATGGTATATGATTATATTAATAATTCAGTAGCACTGTACTGCGTGTGAAACTCACCAACCAGGTCCCATTCCCCGTTAGCGATGTATCCGGTAATATCGGCCTCCATCATCTGCAGGTCCAGAGACCATCCGCCGTACGTCCACGAGCCGAACTTTAGATCACACCGCTGAACATCAAACGGGAACCAGCGCACATCGATGTAGCAGGTGCTCTTAAAGATACCTTAACCACAGAAGCATTGTGGGAAATGCTGTAAAACAGCTTTCTTTGCCCAGTTTCAGACCCACAACGGATCACAAACAAACAAATCAAACAATACAAACTGTATTATATAGTCCTCTGTGCAATAGTCTTCCCCTCAAAACATCGAGTCATTAGTTCATGGTATAAGTCATTAAAGCAGAATGGTTGATCTAGTCATATACGGTCAAGCATATTTCTATTAGACTTTTTTTAAATACATTTGCAATGAATTGTGCAGACAAATCTTG
>QVTF01005973.1:0-28127 GCA_003573665.1 Oxygymnocypris stewartii | reverse complement strand
TGTTTGTGTGGTGTGTGTGTGTGTGTGTGTGTGTGTGTGTGTGGTGTGTCCGTGTGTGTGTGTGTGTGTGTGTGTGTCCATGTCCATGTCCATGTCTGTCTGTGTGTGTGTGTGTCTGTGTCTGTGTCTGTGTCTGTGTCGTGGTTTTGCCAAATGGCAGTGTGTGAGGCTGCTTGTGCTTATAATCCTCTCACGGCTCGAGCTCTGTGACTCTCATTACACACTGAAATTGAGTGGTTTTACAGGGAACGTGTTGCAGGTTCACTGACTCATTTTGCTCATTTATTCTGGCTTATTTGTTCCTTTTTTAAGTCCTAATGTTCCTGTCCATTAAATCCACTGGAATTATGCAGAAATGACAGGATATTAGAATTAGTGTTCGAGTTCAAAGTCTAGTGCAGCCCATCTGAATAGTTTCTGTTATTTTGACTATTCTGGGCAATATGTCATAACATATATAACATGCATAAAATGCAATACTATTGAACAGCAGCTTTAATGTGGCTTATCCAATCGATTTTTGTGAATAATGACTTATCATTCTTGTAATTCATAATAATATTGTGACTAATCTGATATTTATGCTGGTGTCCATCAAGTTACAAATAAAAAGAGGAAATTAGGTATTAAATACACAATTATTTAATATACTGGATTATCCACAAATAGTTTTTTAATTTATAAACTTTTTATGTTGTTAAATTTCCAAAAATATGATCTCATTATAATTAGACTGCCATGTTACCATGCTGTTGTTGTTTATTTGTTTGTTTGTTGTATGTTTTCTGAAGTTCCCTGGAGTTGCACATACATATTATGGTATATAAGCAGTAATTGCTTGATTAATCAGCCATTTTGAGATTATGTTCATATCTTCCCGGCTCTGAAGTGTTAATCTTAGTGTTTAATCACAAAAACATGGTTGTACAGCACAATTAAAGGGATAGTTCACCCAAAAATGAAAATTCCAAACAGTTGCCATTGGCTACCATCGATTTTTCCCCATGTTATGGAAGTCAGTGGTTACTGGCAACTTCTTGATTATCAACATTCTTCAAAAATATCTTCTTTTTGGGTGAACTATCCCTTTAACATAATCCTCACACACTCGCTCTCTCCTCTCCATCATGGTAAACAATATTCCATCGGATTATTCAGGATTCAGGATTCAGGATTTCCTGCTGGACGTTGATGTTGTTTCATTTTGATGAGTCAGAGATCAGCTGTTGAACGCATCACGCTAATGGAAACGCTGCCGTGAGATAAACTGAGGTCAGTTTGAGATCACAAAATCATTCTGGAACAAATCCACTGTCACTTGTGTGCGTCCGGCCGGCATGTCATTCCAATGCCCACGGCAAACAGGAAAATATTACTCAGGAGACAAATACAAACGAGTCAATAGTCGTCATACAGTAAGAATACTGACTCTGACTGCAGCTCAAGTATTGATTAGTGCTGCGAATCTTACCATTTGATTCAGATTCGAGGATTCGTGTTCGCAGTTCTCGATGCTTTCTAATGTGGTTCTGCATATGAATTGTTAATAAATAGAATTATTAGTCATCTAAAATCCTAATATTGACTTTCTGTCTTGTCTTTGAAAAGATTTGTTCGGCGTATGTAAATTGATTTCTTCCCCCGTCCCTAATATTGATGTTTGGCACTTAAGAAGCGGAGAGGATTGTGGGTATTGGTTGTTTAGCAGCCAGTGGTTTTGTTCTTCTCTGGAGGGCAGCAGAGGGCGGTGTTGCCAGATCAGCACCCCGATAAAAATGGGGCGTAATTCTGCTGATCCGCGTGACAGATGAGGTCTGCCAGTCCTCTAAGCTCTGAGTGGCATTTAGTGCTTCAGCGGTGGATTACAGAACACTTTTAATCCAAAAGGGGGGGAAGGATAGTTGTTTTTGAGCGTGTGTTTGTTTTTCTCCTTGATAGAGAGTCAGCGTGATCAGCTCTGGGTGTGTTTGGAGAAAGAATGTGATCGGACGTGTGTTTTCTAGTCACCAAAGGTTCAAATCAAATCAAATCAAATCACTTGTATTGTCATATCACCACAGCACGTGTGCTTTGGTGAGTGAAATTCTTGAGAGCGTGCTCCAGACAGTACAGAAACAATTTACATATAGACAGTACATACTTACAGACTTACCGAGAAAGACAATGTGCAGAATACACATGCATATACTCAGTGTACTATTTAAGACGTACTTACAATTATCAATACATGTTATGCACCGTATGTACACATTTTACATTATGTACACACATATACACACGATAGTATGCAAAAAAAAAAAAACTTTGTTCATGCTGAACAGTGTTATGGAAGCTCAGGGTCATTTCTGGCAGAATTTGATAGAGTTGTCTGTGTCATGCTGGAACCTGTGTGTGTGTGTGTGAGTCTGTGTGTGTGTGTGTGTGTGTGTGTGTGTGTGTGTGTGTCTCTGTGTGTGTGTGTGTGGTGTGTGAGTGTGTGGTGTGTGTGTGTGTGTGTGTCTCTGTGTGTGTGTGTGTGTGAGTCTGTGTGTGTGTGTGTGTGTGTGGTGTGTGTGTGTGTGTGTGGTGTGTGTCTCTGTGTGTGTGTGTGTGAGTGTGTGAGTGTGTGTGTGTGTGTGTGTGTGTGTGTCTGTGTGTGTGTGTGTGTGTGTGTGTGTGTGTGTGTGTGTGTGTGTGTGTCTACAGGAGCAATGTGAGATGAGCTAAGATAATAATTTATGTTGATAGATACATGTACTGTTGGCATTGTTGTGCTTTAATATTCATTTAAAATTTCATTTAAATACAGCAAATTCAGTTTATATTTAACTACTTCATAAGTTGTACATTGACTTCTTGAATGAAAATCTGAAGAAATACTATAATCTCACAACCTTTCCATCATCAAATGCTTATAGATGCCTTTTATAAATGCAAATAATATAATTTATAATATTTATTATAATTTGCAGTTTTAGCCTAAAGAAAAGAGATAAAAAAAGATATTGCCAGCCTGATTGTTTATGCATTTTATGTATTCAATGTATTATAATTATAAATGCTAGTAATACAAACAAAATTGTCATAAATGCAATTATAATAATTTATAAAAAATTGCATTTATAACCTACAGAATAAAATAATAACAACTTTATATCAAATGCTTATAAATAAATTTTGTAAATGCAGATTATTATAATTATAAATGCAAATAATAGTAAATTATCAAATTAAATGTGTTTATATTCATTTATTATACATTATAATAATTTATATTTATAATTTATAAGCTAAGAAATATATAATCTTACAACTCTGCCAATAAATGCTTATTAATGCATTTTATTATAACTATACATTCAAATAATAATAAGTCTCATATTAAATGCATTCATAATAATTTACTTATTATAATTTGCATTATTATCCTAAAGAGAAAATGTATTCTTATAAATCTGCCAATATGCAATGCTTAAAAAACATTTATAATGCAATTTTTGTAAGTATATATGCAAATAATAATAAGAAATGATCATATAAAATGCATTTATAATAATTTGTTATTTATTATCATTTGCATTTATAACCTTAAAAAACCTGTAGTCTTAATTTTTATAAATGCAAATAAGAAGTCATACAGTTTCATCATATTTTCATAAGTTTCTGGTGTTAAATGCGTTTATAATAATGTATTATGTATTGTAATTTGCTCTGCCAGGATCTCCAGTATGTGGCAGAAGTGCACTCTGATGTGTTTATGTCTTCTCTCGTTCAGAGATTTGTCTGCTGACACGAGGCAGACGCACCGCCAGCGTCCGGGCCGACACATACTGCCGTCTGTACTCTCTGTCTGTGGACAACTTCAACGAGGTCCTGGAGGAGTATCCCATGATGAGGAGAGCGTTTGAGACCGTCGCTGTGGACCGCCTGGACCGCATCGGTAAGACGTTTAGCATCAGGGGCGTAACCATGGTATAGATATTGGGGGGGGTCCAAATGTGAGCCCTCCCCCAGATATTTGTTTTTAAGTTCAGTCGCGGATCAGATCGTAAAAACAAACAGGCCAGGCCATCAACGAATGAATAGAGGCTTATCAATGGGGTGGGAAGTGCGGGAACTCCTTGGTCTGTGACTCCAGCAGTTCATTATTCAGCCTAATTTCAGGCTATCATGCTAGCTACCTAGCTATAATACTGAGCCATTTAAACGTGATATTTTTTCACATTTATTCAAAAATTGCCGCGGTATTTTGACACTACTTTTTAGGTGTCTACTTGCTTACCGTCTGAAAAAAAGGCGAATGTCCGCCTGTTCGTCCTGCTTCTTTCTTTTAGCTCCTACCTTCATTTCATTTAAGCACCAGTGACAGTCGGACTGAGCGGTTTTTTCAAACGATGCTGCAAGCCGGCGTCTACGGGCTCAACCAAGTGTACAATCGAGGGGGGGGGGTGGTCACACAGTCTTGTTTTTCCTAAATTGAAAGTAAATCGGAAATAACAACATATCCACTAGGCTACAACCAGGGTTCATAAAAGGAGGGCATATCATATGTCACATATTACAATATAATAGGCCTATTATTGGGGGGGACAGATTGGTCCCGGAAGTATATAGTGGTTACGTCCATGTTTAGCATACTACTCCATACTACTAATAGTATGTATCCAGTATCCAGAATACTAACAGTATGTATACTGTGCTGTAGGAACACAGCATCTGTGAAATCAGCAGGCTATTATTTTCACGTTCTTGAATCAGGAACAGCTTTAGTTTGATTATAATGTATTTCTCTTACTGTACACCAATTGAAACTGAAGTTAACTAAACTCTCACTCTCTCTTGTGTCTAATGTCTCACGATGGAGTGTAATTTCTCTGTCAGCGTCTCGGGTTTCCTCCCTTATTGAGTCAGTCAGTCTGGGCTCGTGAGGGTCTCACAGGGTTTATTTTCCTCAGTAGGAGGGAACACGCTCTTGTCCGTCACCGTAAACATCCACATCCAGCTCCCTCATCCCACACACCGTGGTAAAAACATCAAACTGAATCATTTGATAGCAGAGCTGTTCGCTCAATGCGAGACTACAAGAGGGCTTATTATAGACGACACACTGGAGAAACTCCATATAAACCACCATCAAAACCTGCTCTGTGTATGAGGACTGATATGTACGTTCTCTTCATTCCCGAACACTCGCATCCTCTTGCTTGCTGCAGTGCAAGCCTACGCTGCTCTCAGTCTCTCATAACGTACAGACAACGGTAATTAATTACAGATTAAATAGATCTGCATCTGTATTGAAATGAATTGAGGTTCACACAGGTTGATTGTGTCCCTGCGGTGTAGCACTGCTTAATCACTCCTCTTCCTATCACAAAATGGCCTCAACTCTAATCCAATTTGTAGGTTAGCAGATTATTATGAAGAAAATAAGAATCATTGAATTATTATTATTACAGAATTGTTTCAGACAATCTGCATTGGGGCATTCTGGGTAGGACAAAGAGATCATCCTAAAATAATATGTTTTGTTTACTGTATTCTTATAAATATAATATATAAATATACTGTAAATTATAAATGATATTTAATTTATATGTAAATGTAATATGTAATAAGTGTTTTTGGCTCTAAAGCAGTCATTCGACACCGTGAACCATGAGGTACTTCTTTCAAAGCTCACACTTTTTACTTAGCAAAGCGTGCGTCTTGGTAATAGTCAGTCAAAATCGTCATAATCAGTATCAGTACCGAAATTGTAATATTGGAGTTCCTCAAGGATCAATTCTGGGCCCTATCCTGTTTAGTTTTTTATATTAATGACTTGCCGCTGTGTTCATCTGTTAGTGTTCAAATGTATTCTGATGACACAGTTTTATATGTGCATGCTAAAAACATACAACTAGCAGCAAACATTAGAGGTATTAGTCCATGTTTCAGATGGGCTGAGTAACTCATATTTACATTTGAATATAAGCTAAACTGTTTGTATGTATTTCTCAAAAAAAAACAGTGATTCCTCATGCTGATGTATTAGTTCAATGAGAAAAGCTCAAGGTTGTTTCTGATTTTAAATATTTAGGAATCATTTTAGATTCCCAACTGACTGAATTTCAAAAAGCATGCCTGCCAAAAAGGTAGCCAAAATTATTCAATTTCAATTGGCAAACTTCAGGCATATAAGACCATGCTTAACAATAGAAGCAGCAAAACTTGTCATCCACTGAATGGTTGTTGGTGTCAGACGGTGTCAGAGTATTTCAAAAACTGCTGATCTACTGGGATTTTCACGCACAACCATCTCTAGGGTTTACAGACAATGGTCTGAAAAAGAGAAAATATCCAGTGAGGGGCAGTTGTGTGGATGAAAATGCCTTGTTGATGTCAGAGGTCAGAGGAGAATGGACAGACTGGTTAGAGATGATAGAAAGGCAACAGTAACTCAAACAATCACTCGTTACAACCAAGATCTGCAGAATAGCATCTCTGAACACACAACACATCGAACCCTGAAGCAGATGGGCTCCAGCAGCAGAAGACCACACCGGGTGCCGCTCCTGTCAGATAAGAACAGGACACGGAGGATACAATTCACACAGACTCACCAAAATTAGACAATAGAAGATTGGAAAAACGTTGCCTGGTGTAAGACTGGTGCCAGGATATCTGGGCCCCCCCTCGAGAGGACAAAGGCCCAGCCGGTGAATCCACAAAAACTGTCTCTTGCATATGTAACAGTAACATCCAGGATACCTGGGCCCCCCCTCGAGAAGACAAAAGGCCCAGCCGGTGAATCCACAAAGCTGTCTCTTGCATATGTAACAGTAACATCCAGGGATGCAGCACACTGGGGGATCCACACCCTGTACTGACGGTCTCATCATTTCCCCCCTCCCCTCATCACCAAAAATTCACTGAAAAATCCATGCAATGTGATATGTACAAAAAAGTAACCATACATGTTTGATATCTTTTGAAATGTCTCAGTGCGTCTGGTAAAATGGTCTCATTCTCCCAATCATAATGAAAAGCTAAAAGAAGTTCTAAAATCTGAGAAGTATAGTGTACAGCTTGGGGACGTGCCCTCCCCCTGATCTCCTATTCAAAAAACATCTCCTGTATGTAAATACGTATTCTCTGCCACAGGAAACCAAGAAGCCATTTGGTTGCAAATTCTGAAGACTAATTATAATGACAAGATACCACCATTTGGTGGGTCTATTGAATTATCTGGGTATATAAGGGAAAGGGACACAAAGTTCTGGGCGTCTGTAGGAGGATTGCCCGCACAACCACTGTGTGTAGTTTTCAGTTCCAGCTATGGTTAGGAGTCTGTAGGTTTGACTGCCCGCACAAATCGCTGTGTGTAGTTTTTCATTGCCAGGTATGGTTAACTGATGATTCTATTCTTGTAACGTTGGAGCTTTGAATTATTGTTTTGATTACCTGGTCAATAAATTGTAACGTTTGATTCTATTCTAACTGCCTCTAAAGATTGCTTTCTCTCTACTAGATTAGTGGATTCGTATATTTCCGCAAGCCCGCTTCAGTTTTAGCGACGGCTAATATCCAGCATCTTTTAAGTGTACTTGGGTGCAGGGGCGGGCTAATTCCGTTCAGGGACGGTGAACGCCGTCTGATCAAACTGAATTCGGGTACGTCCACACCTCTGACTTTTGATTTAATGTTACTTTAAACAAAGATTTGGCCAACCCAAAGCTATTACGAGTGTAGTATATTGATCTGCTAACATATCTGATAGTGGCCAAAACCTTTACTGAAGTAAACGATTGAACTCGAGTTCTGAGGGTGCTCCAAGGGGGTTATTCGATGTCTCTGATTGTGTACGTGTGAATTTACGGCAAATCTTAGATACATAACCATAATTTACCTCTGATTGATGACCGGGCCTGACGAGATTGTGTCCGTGAGACCTGTGGAAAACAGGACCTCTGAGCGATATAGTGTCCCTACATCTGAGCGGGTAAAGTATTACAAAAGAGCTGATAAGAATAATCAATCATTCGTTCATATTTTAATGATGCACAGATATCATTAAAACATTTTCATTTATGGAGTCAGATGAAATAACGAGACAAAGTATATAAGAAAAAGAGTTCCATTTTAATGTTCTTGTTGTGTCGTGAAAAGGAAAGACTGTAACACGCAAAGCCCTTCACCCGCTGAACGACTGCCGTCATTGGGTCGATCGAGGCGGGCCTTACACTGGTCTGATGAGTCTTGATTTCTGCTGCTACATTCAGATGATAGAGTCAGAATTTGGTGTAAAGAACATGAAAGCACGGATCATCCTGCCTTGTCTCAACGGTTCAGGCTGGTGGTGGTGTAATGGTGTGGGGGATATTTTCTTGGCACACTTTGGGCCTCTTAGTACCAATTGAGCATTGTTTAAACGCCACAGTCTACCTGAGTATTGTTGCTGACCATGTCCATCCCTTTATGACTACAGTGTACCATCTTCTGATGTACTTCCAGCAGGATAATGCACCGTGTCACAAAGCTCAAATCATCTCAGACTGGTTTCTTGAACATGACAATGAGTTCACTTTACTCAAATGTCCTCCACAGTCTCCAGATCTCAATCCAATAGAGCATCTTTGGGATGTGGTGGAACGAGAGATTCACATCATGGATGTGCAGATGACAAATCTGCAGCAACTACGTGATGCTATCATGTCAATATGGACCAAAATCTCTGAGGAATGTTTCCAACATGATCTATGCCACGAAAAATTAAGGCAGTTCTGAAGGCAAAAGTGGGTCCAACCCGGTACTAGCAAGGTGTACCTAATAAAGTGGCCAGTGAGTGTATATATTTATATATATAATTATATACATTACTCATTTATGCATATAATTGTCTTCGCAATAATTTACTACAATTTATTATTTATTATATTTATAAATTAATTATAAATGATAATATATATTTAAGAATTTATTATAAAATATAAATATTATAATATTATTTATATAATCATAAATATTTAATCATATATACACACACACACACACATACACACACAGACACAGGGATATATTTCTAGAGATTAACCCAAATAATAACAATTCATAAATTAAAATCAGCACAGCTGTAGTTTGAAATAAATCAAGTATACTCTTTAAAAGCGTGTTTTTTTCTATCACTGTATTGCCTGAAGAGCAAAAGTCTCTTATGTCGTGCTCGACTCCGCACCGGCCCCAGTGCGATTACAGTAGTAAGTGATAGCGTGACATTACCAAACATAGCAAAGTGCCCTCTGCTCATCCAGGCTCTTGCTCTCGTTTATATCAGTCCAGCGTGAGGTAGAGGTCATGTCTGCACTCTTGTTTTTGTACTCTTTCTTATCTGGGGCTCAGCAGTGAGGAGAAGTCAAACTCAGCCAGGTCAGCCTGTAGAAATGATCTGCCCCCTGCTACGCTGAGCTATTTCCATTCAGCCTGTGTCCTCACCACGAGCGACCCCTCCGTCTCTGATTGCGCTCGGAGCCGACCTGAGGCGAGCCCAGGCTCCAGGACTGTTTAACAGGAGTGATGTGGTGTGTGAGATGAATCAAAGCACTGTTGAAACAGTAGACATATCGAACAGAGTGCTGCGTTTGATATTTAATATTCAAGGCGTCGCCTGAGGGTGAATAATACATTTTTTAGTGGGTATAAAAAAAGCCAGGATCAGTTTGAAGGAAGAATGCAGCTAAAATACAAACAAATGACTTCATACAGACATTCATACACCTTGTGTGTGTGTGTGTGTGTGTGTGTGTGTGTGTGTGTGTGTGTGTGTGTGTAACCCATATACATATATGTGTGTGTGTGTGTGTGTGCGTGCGCATGTGTCATACTCATACACCATAGAATTATAGAACAGAATATAGTTACAACAAAACTATGGTAATACCATGCTATTATGTTAAAAATAGTACCATGACACATTGATATATACTGTACCATGGTACTGAACAATTACCATATTTGCATACCATAGAATTATAGAACAGAATATAGAGTTACAACAAAATCACAGTATTATCTTGCTATCATCTCCACAAACAGTTCTTGTTCTTAGTGTTGTTAATAAAATATATGTTTTCTGCAGACTACAAATCAGATTTTTTTGTCTTTCATCTCTTAGGGAAGAAGAACTCTATTCTCCAGCACAAGGTCCAACATGATATGAATTCAGGGGTTTTTAACTACCAGGAAAGTGAGATCATCCAGCAGATCGTGCAGCATGATCGAGACATGGCTTACTGCGCCAACCTGATGCAGAGTCCGTCGCCGCCTGCTCCTCCGTCCCCTACTCCCGTCATCTGGGCTCCCCTGATCCAAGCGCCTCTACAAGCTGCTGCCGCCACCACATCGGTCGCTATTGCACTAACCCACCACCCCCACCTCCCCGCCACTCTCTTCCGACCTCCGGTGTCTGCTCTCGGATCGAGAAACGAGCCGCCCAGCCTGCTGAAGAGGTTTCAGACGGTCGCACCTAAACCAGGAGGTCCAGGATCAGCTGGCGACTCTCCATCCGGTTCTCCATCAAAGATTCGTCCGGGACTCGATACGCCACTTCTCGCATCCTTCCGGGTGCAGTATTCATCTGGAGCCACCGCTTCCAGCCAGCAAGCCGGAATTTCATCATTTCCATTCGGAAGCTTGTCTTCTTCATCGGCGTCTCCGACTTCTAGCATCGCACAGCTCCATTCGCAGCCAAGACAAAAGCAAGCCGTCGCTCCCAGCACTCCTCCGCAATCGGGACATCTCCAAGCAGGATTTCCAATTGGGATCTTGGCTACATCTTCATCGAATACTAGCCCTCTCTCCACAGGCTTGTTTAGCCACACACCCAGTCAATTGCTGCATGGCCAACCCCCACCAAAACCCTCTCAAACGGGATCCCTGCAGCAGTTTGCTACCGGTGGAGGCAAGACTTCCACTGGGTTGAACCTCTTCCACACTCCCCCACCCGGATCCCCTGCTTCCAGCTGTTCCCAAGCCCCCGAGACTTCCACGTCATTCCAGATCCCGCCCACTTTATCCACTTACCTTCCTTTGGAAAGGTCAGCGCTGGCCTCGCTCGCTCAGTACGGCTCAGCGAACGCCTCGCCTTGCTACACCCCTCTAGCCTTGAGTCCAACCATCCAGAGCCCCGTCACGGGGAGAACTTTCCACTACAGTGACCCTTCCAGCGCCACCGGCTCCCACACCTCCCTGCTCCTCCCGCAGTCCTCCTGCCCCGGCCAGCTCCCGGGTCACCACTCTTCCGGCACAGACTCTCCGCTGGGCCGCTTTTATGAGGATTTGAACATACTGTCCAGCTCCCATCCCATAGAGGCAGCGGGTCAGTCTTCCCCTCGGGAGCCTGGTTACTGCCTCTCGCCGTATTCATCCCCGACGCTCACCCCCAAACCCTGTAGCTCGGTATCAGGGCACATGGTCGGCCCCATACAGACTCCACCGGGCTCTCGAGGCCAAGCTCGTTCTATAGGAACATCACCTGCACTTTCTCTCCCGCGCGCCTCCGACGGCGACCCATCCGAACTAGAACCGCTCCGTACGAAGCTCCCTTCCAATTTGTGAGGCTAAATCACACCCTCCTAACTCAGTAATAGCGATCTTCCTCTGTGTGGCGTTTGACGTTTTCTTTCATTATCTCTATATCAGCACTGTGTTTTAATCTTAATCATTTTAAATATATAAATATTACTGTGATTTTAAGAAGATGAGAACTACCGAGTTAACTTAGAGCTTTAGATTTCTCTTTCGTTTTGCTTTGTTATCCTCCTTTTTCACTCATGAATATATATATATATGGAATTATATATTTAAATATATGTTAATCAGTCTATAGGAGGGTGTGAAATGCTTAATATATTGAGACCTAAGGACAATTGTTTATTTTATGCCTATGCCAAATGCATCCGCAAGAGTTTGGTTATTAATACTGACGTGGACAGGAAGACTCTTTTGCAGGAACCTATGCACTCATGCTTGCATATGAAAACAGATATTTGTCTGATCCAAAACACCTTTTTAGTCACCCTAATGAGTATCACATATTGCTGATCTTGAATCTAAGGGGTTATTTAAGGAATTGTACCTGTCTATTCATCCAGCAAATGTTTTGGGATCTTCCAAGGTGGAGAGGAGAACATAGGAAAGCCAAAAAAATTCCCAAATCAGCGTTCTCTTAACATTTCTTTGTTTTCTTTCAGCCACACTGTAGTAATATCAGCGGGCATTGAGTGGGCGTCAGGGGAGAGGGTTTGAGAAACATCCCAACTAAATCACAATTCACTTGTGTCTTCCAGGATCATACGACAGTGTAGCCCTGCAGACTGTGTGCGTGCGTGCGTGCGTGCATGCGTGCGTGTGTGTGTGCATGCGTGCGTGTGTGTGTGTGTGTGTGTGTGTTTGTCTGTGCGTGCGTGCGTGCGTGCGTGCGTGCGTGCGTGCGTGTTACATATTGATGCAAGTGGCAATCAATTTAGACTTACCAAGAATAGTTTTGCCTTGTCACAGCAGAGAAATGGAAAACCTCCCTGCAACATTTCTTGTTTGTACATAAAATAAGCCAACAACATTAGTCAAAAAAGCTGCTGAAAGGTGATTTTGTTTGTTTTTCTAGGTCTTTAGCTGCTAATCGATTAGGTGGAATGGAGTGAAGGATTTTGAATGTACCGTGTAATCCAAATTATGACGATCAAATCCGTTCAGGGCTGGTTATTGAAGATCTCAGCAGACGTCCGTCACACACACCTGAGTCCCTCACAGGTCACGACTCTCAGCCACAGCGTTCTGATTTAAAAGGACAGATAGGCACGTTTGGGGCGACCTTTGACCCTTGTCAGCTTGAGAACAGGTCAACACAATGACCAGCATCAGACAGACGGGACGGAATTGTAATGATGCCCAAAACATGATCCCGTATAAGAAACAAACACACACACACACACACACACTACCATTCAAACGTTTGCAATCAGTAAAGAAAGTTTTTTAAAGAAGTCTCTTCTGCTCAAGGCTGCACTTATTTGATCAAAATACTGTAAAAGCAGTGATATTGTGAAATATTAATACTATGAATAAATAGAAATGAAGTTTAAGATATTGTTTTATTTTAAACATATTTACAAATATAATTTATTCCTGTGATGGAAAAGTTGAATTTTCATAAGCCATTACTTCAGTCTTCAGTATCACATGATCCCTCAAAACTCATTCTTATATTCTGATATATTATCAATATTAGAAACAGTTTATATTATTAACCTGTGGTCCTTTTTTCAGAATCCTTTGATAAATAAAAAGTAACAAATATTTTGTAACAATATAAAGGTCTTTACTATCACTTTTGATCAATTCTTGGATGAATAAAAAGTATTAATGTCTTTTTCTATTATAGATCTTACTAATCCCAAACTTTTGAATTATAGTGTATATAACACAATGTACCGTATATTTGAATGACTGATCTGTAAATGGATAGTTGACAAGAAATTATTATTTTTCAATATCTAGAAAATATTTTTTTATTTCTAACATTCAGACAAAGTCAAAAGTTATACATTTTTTTTTACTGAAAATGTGTTATTTAGTTTATTTATTATTTTATTTATTCATTTATCCTATATATACAGTATATAACATTACTTTTAGTTAGTCCAGCAGTTTGAGAGATTATTTTTGTCAACTGAATCTACAAATGTTGACATTTTGAGGCAGAAAGGAGTATGTTATTAGAAATCTAACATACTAGCGATAGTGTTCTGGGTCATTGCATGCTGGAGAATCATTCATATGTGGAGCACAAACCGCGTGGACCTTTCTGTCAGAGAAATCGTTTTCCTCTGTAACATAAATGAGTCACTGTGTTATTTCTAAAGGCCTATCTGAGATTTTTTTCTTTCTCACCCTCAGTGTGTCGCGAAGTGAAATACAGTATTTATACACACCTGAGAGCGTCTGACCTGAGGAAAGTTCATAAGTTGTGAAAACTCCTCAACTTCTGAGACGGGGGGGGAAGACAGACGGGAAGCACAAATGCAACGAGACGCTGATGTATTGAGGAGGTGATGTGTGCTGACTGGCAGCCAGGGGCCCGGCAGGTAGCAAGGACCCCCGCGGGCCGCTCACCGCGGTGAGAGGTTTGTTCGGGGAGCCTCCGCGTGTCTTGTGATTGTTTCTCAGGGCTCTCAGAAGTTTCCGGCGGGGGTAAAATATTGACTGTAGAGTATTTGAGAATTTTTTTTGTGACAGTTGCATAAATAAATAAAAACACAAAGGGAACTGGAGGGAGCTGGGAAGTAGAAAGGGAAGGAATCAAGGCAAACGAGTGACTGATTAGAGAAGCGTAGCACGAAATCCAGAGCAGAGCCGTCAAACAAGATACTGTCACTCACCAGTTCAGAATCAGACACTTCAGATTTCAACTCTCAGAATGACTCATTGTCAGATATTTAGTTTAAAATGCTAATCAAATCTTTCTAGAAGATGCAAAGGTGAGCATTGAAATGACTCGTCTCATCTTGTCTGCTTTGAGCAACTGGCGACTGATGATGTTCACTTTTAAGATTTTGGGGTGTTATTCATGGAGCACGAGCAGAACATTTCTGTGTAAATCACACACTTCCATTCAAAACACTTTTAATGCTCATCAAGTCTGCGTTTATTTACTGACTTACTGACTCCAAAAAATTGTTTTCAAATGATATGTTTCATGAACAAAGCTAACAATATATGTCCTGCTTGTGTTTCATAAATAAGGCCTATAGATATTGCATAATCTATTATAACTTTGCTTCTGTCTATTATAGCTAAGCACTTTCCCGTGATTCTATTTGTCCTAAAGCAACATGGGAAACTCTTTTACTGAGCATCACATGACATGATTCCCTGCCGTTGCTTTCTGAGTGATTCAGAGACGTATTTACAGACGCAGCAGGAAGTTGAATCTGGACACGATCCACCTGGCGACATGCAACGCTTCGATTTGTCTGCCAGTTTTCATAACACAATACCAATTCCATTTGGGAGCATTCCCAATTCCGATGGCTAATCTTACGCCGCTCCGATTGCTTTGTGCCGTGAAGGAGCGCCTGTGAAACAGCTCTGTAGACGGTAATAAAATCAATGGCAGTGATTGAGGATTAGATTTCACACGTACATGCGTGGAGGAAAGGGATGCGGTGCTTTGACTGGCACCATCCTCTCTAATTCATGCCTACAAATGTGTTCTGAGTGTGTCAAACAGGCAGGATTCAAACTGACACGGGTCACAGGTGTCCATAGCCCAGACAGAACCATAGAGCGGTGCATCCCCGTTACCTGCTGCTGATGAGGACTCATGCTCTGACCTTTGACATTGTAAGGCACAAAAACAGACAGAAGAGCAGAAGCTGGTGCACTGACAGTAATTAAAGGAATCATTCACATGAAAATGTCCTCACTCTCAGATGTAGATGAGTTTATTTCTTCATCAGGATTTGGAGAAATGTAGCATTGCATCACTTGTTCACCAATGGATCCTCTGCAGCGAATGGGTGCCGTCAGAATGAGAGTCCAAACAGCTGATAAAAACACAATAATCCAAACCGCTCCAGTCCATCTTTTAACATCTTTAGAAACCAAAAGTTGCATGTTTGTAAGAAACAAATCCATCATTAAGATGCTTTTATCTTCAAACCATTGATTCCGGCTAAAATACGAGTCCATAATCCATAATAACACTTCCTCCAATGAAAAGTCATCTCATCTGAATCAGGAAAGAAATATGTAGAGATCAAGCACTGTTTAAATGAATATGTGGCTGGATTTTGACACGAGAGATGACAGGGGATGGAATTTTTCACTGGAGGATGCATTATTATGGATTTTTAAATGTAGTTATAAAGGTCTTGATGAAGGATTTGCTTACAAACATGCATCTCTTGGCTTCACAAGACGTTAATTGAAGGACTGGAGTGGTGTGGTTATTGGGATGTTTTATCAGCTCATTCACTGCAGAGGATCCATTGGTGAACAAGTGCTACATTTCTCCAAATCTCTAAAACTCATCTACATCTGGCTTTGCCTGAGGGTGAGTCCATTCTAAGAAGCTTTTGGGGGGTGAGTTATTCCTTTAAATGGCAGTGCTGTTGGTTTCTGTGTTGATAACTGCAGGTGACTTCAAATGTAGCAAACCTGACAGTGTTTGGATAGTTGTTACATTGTAGCGGTGCGGGTGCAATGTTGAAGTTCAACTTTAAATGTTTCGTTCTGAGTCAAACATACCTGGCTGAAAGAAAGGGGTTGCGTTCTGTTAAGAGGAATCTTTGAAATGCTTCTTTTTATTTTATTTGTTCGTTTAGTTGTTAAGAGGGCTCGGTTTGTTTTTTTCACAGCACTGTTTGAACCCACCTCACTGTGTGTTTTTGGTCTTTATAAAACATAATGATATTATTTATTCCTCTGTATTTCTTTTGGTGTTCCTGACATGGTTTGTGACATCCACCATATGTTTTGATGTTTCTGTCTCTGGTTATTTCATTGGACAGCGTCTGGTTAATACACCGGATATTAAACCTGAGGTTTCACTGAAATACACTTTAGCACTTTCTTCAGGACAATAATGAAGACATAATGCTTGAACTGAGAGACCAATCGGAGAATGTCAATCTATTGAGCAGTTTTTTCTTATTTTTGATCCTATGAAATCTATAAACCTGGGGTAACAGCAATAAGCGTGATGTATAACTAGTGATGTGAGCATCAGATGTGTTAGATCCATAAACCGTCTGTTCACGTGCGGTTCAGGACAGACGCTGTGGACGGAGTCGCCTGCGGCACCAATCAAAACCTGGATGGACAATAAGCACACAAACTGGATATTATTAAGAAAAGAACAAATAAAATATTAACAATTAGACTGCGTCTGTGTCCTGATTCAAAGCTGCATGCAAGCTGAAGACTGTCGTTTGAGCTCTTAAAACAATTAAATAATTCAATTTTAGCAAATATGCATGTTTTAAAAAGTACATTATTTATCTTTTAGGCAAATAGACCAAATTATTGATGCATGTTAGCCAATCATAACAGAGGAAACAGATGTCTTAAAGGTACAGTAGTAAAAAAACTGGCTGTTTAGGATCTCTTGAAAACCTAAAATACAATTGTTATGGGTACAAGAAACATTGACACGTTAAAAATAGACGTCAGGGAGAAAATAACTTCACTGCAATAGTATTTTTGTCTCGTTCTACAGTACAAATAACTAAACGTTATTAAATCAAGACATTATCTATAGAAGCAACATGACATGACAGAAGATATTCAGTCTTTAATCAAAAAAAGGGTCAAAATTAAGTTTTGGCTTAAAACAAGAACAAACATTTGCCAATTAAGTAAGACAAATTATGTAGTTTTCTGTTTGAACGTATTTTTCTAAATTAATAAAAAATTTAATAAATAAAATAGTCAAATTAAAAATAAAGAAATCACACAAAAATGTTTTGCCCTGAAACACAAATATGTATCACAAAATTTGTAATAAATAATAAAATATAAAACAAATTAAATAATTAATAAAAAAAAATACTTAAAGAGGTCATCGGATGCCCATTTTGCACAAGTTGATATGATTCTTTAGGGTCTTAATTAAAAGTCCATAACATACTTTGGTTAAAATTGCTCAATTGTAGAGTAAAACAACAGTATTTTACCCTGTCAAAATCAGCTCTATTTTCAGCAAGCCGCTTTTAGTCCATGTTGCTTTAAATGCTAATGAGTTCTGCTGACCCCGCCTCTCTCTTCAGTGGAGTGACAAGCAGTACTGTTTACTTTAGCCGTGAAACTGGCTAACTTGCACCTTATTAGGAAAGGCAATTTGCCAAGATTCATAAAAAAAACCTTATAGTCCCTTCTTCTGTAGGTAAGGCTGGATCACGAATGATTCGCGTGAACGTAGACGCAGATCGGGGATCATAGCACTCCCTTCAAAACCAAAGTACCGTTAATCCTCTGCATCTTCAGTGGCTCAGATGTCAGGAGTTAATGATGCCTGCTATATTCATTATTACATCCAACAACTAAACACTTCAATCGGTTAATCGTAGACATCTTGTCTTCCCTACACCGGAGTCGACTCAATGGCGGACAGCTCTCAGCTCACTCAGGGCGGGTCTAAGGTAAGACGGTCTTGTCAATCAACTATCGTGGGCGGGGTCTGTGCAGAATTTCAGAACAGCCTGATTTGAGGAAGGGGATTTTAAACAGGGATCTAATAAATAAACACTGGGTGGATTTTTATCTTTATGGGATGGATGTGTACATGTTCAAACAACATGTAAAGTGAATTTTGCATCCGATGACCCCTTTAATATCGTAAAGCTGCAGTCCATAACTTTTTGGGGGTTAAAAATGTTCTTTGATTACTATGTATAGGATTCACACGGGCGCTGTGTCTGTCAGCTACACATTCATCTCAAAACATTAGATTCATCCGCGCTGGAGCCGAGCCAGAATACAGCCCACGTAATAAAGATAATTCCTCAAGTAACTGCAATGCCAGGTTTTCAAACAGAGATGACGATAAAGAGGCAAAGCTTACGGACTGCACCTTTATGGACTTTTGCTTCTCATGTAATTGTATCTTGATTTAAGAGTGTTTATGTATTTATACTGGAAAACAAGACAAATACTAAGAATTTTTTTTTTTTTTTTTTTTGCAATGTTTAAAGGTTTATTTCTTGCATGTTTAATTACAGAAATCCATCTAAAAATGAAGGATTTGGCTTTTCATCTTTTGTCCATTAAAAACTCCTGTTTCAGTCGTAAATGAGTCCTCACTTTGTGTTTCTGGTCTGCAGGAGCTGCTGGTGTGGATGTCAGTCTCTCTCTGCCCTCCACCGTTTATCTAATTACACCTCCACAAACCAGCGTCAGGCTGTCTGTTATAATTATGGAGGATTCTCCTCGTGTGACACCGGGAAAGCAATGTGTGTGTGTGTGTGTGTGTGTGTGTCTGTGTGTGTGTGTGTGTGTGTCTGTGTGTGTGTCTGTGTGTGTGTGTGTGTGTGTGTGTGTGTGTGTGTGTGTGTGTGTGTGTGTGTCTGTGTGTCTGTGTGTGTGTGTGTGTGTGTGTGTGTGTGTGTGTGTGTGTGTGATGCTGGTTAACTCTCTCCTGTAAGGTCACCGATTGTGTTTGTGTGTGTGTGTGTGTGTGTGTGTGTGTGTGTGTGTGTGTGTGTGATGCTGGTTAACTCTCTCCTGTAAGGTCACAGATTGTGTTTATGTGTGTGTGTGTGTGTGTGTGTGTGTGTGTGTGTGTGTGTGTGTGTGTGTGTGTGTGTGATGCTGGTTAACTCTCTCCTGTAAGATCACAGATTGTGTGTATGTGTGTGTGTGGGTGTGTAGGTGTGTGTGTGTGTGTGTGTGTGTGCTCTCTGCTGTAAGGTCACAGATGTCAGATCCAGATGCTGAGCGCTACAGCTCATCTGTTTAGTTTCTGCTGCTCTTAAAGATCAGACAGTAATGCAGCTAATCTGAGAGTGCTTCAAAACCAAGCTTTTTTACTGGAATACTATGCATCATTGGTTTGTCTGTGAGGGCCAAATGTGTGAAATATTGTGTGATATTGTGTAAATGATGCATTTTTATAAGGCTTTTGAACAGTTGTGTGGCTGGAATGTGTGAAAACAACCAGCCTATAATGTAAAAAATCCACCTACTAATTTTTTTATAATCCTACTAAATCATAAATCATACACTTCATCTTAGGGAAAAAAGTCCTGCCCATTTTGACGTTCTCTGCCTTACATAGTCCCCACCAAGCTGGCTGTTAAACTCTCAGACCTCGGCCTAAACACTTCACTCTGTGACTGGATTCAAGATTTCCTCACCGGCAGACCTCAAGTGGTGAAAGTCGGCCAGTTCACCTCCAACTCCATCACCCTGAACATAGGAGCCCCACAGGGCTGTGTCCTGAGTCCCCTGCTCTACTCTCTATACACCCACGACTGCGTGTCCTCTCACAGCTCCATCTCTATTGTTAAATTTGCTGATGATACTGTGATTCTGGGCCTCATTAACAACAATGATGAACGCATACTTGGATGAGGTGGAGAGACTCACATCATGGTGCCAGGACAACTGTCTCTCTCTGAACGTGAGCAAAACTAAAGAGCTGATCGTGGACTTCAGGAAGAGACAGCAGCGGCCGTACACTCCTCTTATGATCAGTGGGACCCCTGTGGAGAGGGTGAGTAGCTTCAAGTACCTCGGTGTAAACATTTCCGAGGACCTGACATGGACTGCACACATCCAAACACAGACTAAGAAAGCCAGGCAAAGACTGTACCATCTGCGACAGCTGAGGAAATTCAGGGTCTCACCAGCTATCCTGAAAACTTTCTATTCAGGGGCCTTAGAAAGTGTACTGACTCAGTGCATCTCAGTGTTGTATGGAAACGTCTCCAATCAGGACTGCAAAGCTCTGCAGAGAGTCATGCGCTTAGCTGAGCGCATCTCAGGGTCTGCTCTCCCCTCTCTGCAGGCCATCTACATCAAACGCTGTAAAAGCAGAGCTGCTAAAATCATCAAAGACTCAACTCACCCCGGTAACCATCTTTTCTGTTTACTGCCATCTGGCAAGCGCTTCAGGAGCATGATGGCAAAAACTGAGAGACTGAGGAGGAGCTTCTTCCCTCAGGGCATCAGGCTCCTTAACACAAACTCTGTTTCATAAACATTTACAAGACTCAATGTATTAACTGCAAAACATTAATATTCTCATCATCCGTATTGCTGCTATGTGTACATACCCTGAACAACCCAAGTTTTGCACATCTTATCTGTTTTGCACATCTTATCTGTTTTGCACTTTTTATTCTATTGCACAATTTACTCTTTACTTCTCTTCTTTTATTTTTTTACCTATATTTATATATATATGCTCTTGTGTTGTGTTACTTTTATTTATTTTTTTTGCACTGTCCACTGAGCGGACCTGACTCGATTTACATTTCACTTCTGATTATACCCTGTATAATTTAGTATGTGACGAATAAACAAACCTTGAACCTTGAACCTTGATTAGCATAGACACAGCCCTGAGTGAGAAGCAGCAGTCCGCCGTTACTGTTTTCCTGTAATGTTAGCTGCTGAATGTAAGCGCTAAAAAAGTATTATAAGTGTTGTGTTTTGGGATGCACCAATGAACATAGGAGTCTCCATAGACTCTCTCCATCTCAGCTGCTGAGGACAATTTCCTTTTCGAAGGAAATATCTCGGAAAAGAAATTGGCAAAGTCCCCTGTATGTTTAGGGATCAATACCAATGCTTTGTGCGCGAGCGTCAGCTCCAGACAACGTAAGTGCTACGCGTTTGTATTTTTTGTGTTTTTATCAAATTTCCTGTCTGAAAGTGCTTCTTGGCACTCTTTAAGGCTAATGTTGCTAAAGCTATACCTGTTTTCACCGATGCTTCCTTCACGTGCTACCAGAATGATCGTGAATAGGAATGTGGTAGTTAAAAATTGCATATGAAAGCAACGTGATGTCAGTGGATGTTTGTAGATGTTCTAGTAGTGCACTGAGATCTGTAGCATCCGCCTGAGTGGAGAAGTGCAAAGAGCTTGTGTCCGGAATGATGGCCAATCATCTCCGTAATAACGTGAATGCAAACAAAGTCGTGCCTTTGAATCGTTCTCTGAGTACTTCGATGCCGCTTCTAGTCAAACACACCTTATCTTTTTCATTCTGGGCTAGGGCTGCATGGAAGGAGGTCATAGTGTTTGCAGGGGCTATACTAAAGAATGAATAAGTAAAATTAATTTTAAATTATATAGTTTTTCAAATCTTTTTGTATTGGCCGATTTTTGTCAAGAGTAATTGATAAGATTCAGTGTTAAGATGCTGTTTATTTGCATGTTTTCAATGTAGTTTTATGCGCTATTTTTATTCATAAAACACTCCCTTTTAAGTTTTAAATTGTTTGTACAATGTTTCATTTCGTATACACATTTTGTATACCTTTTGTATTTTGGGTGTTGTTTTAAAGACTGTTTATTTCAACGCGGTTTAGCCAATCAGCGCTGTGATAAAGTTGACCAATGAATTCGAGCCAGAGATGTGAGTCATAGCTGCGGGGTGGGGTTTTCTTGTTGGGGGCCTGGTTTGAGCTTAATTGGTTTGGGGGGGGGAAAGCTGCTAATAAGCTCTGTAACTGCCGATAAGTCAGTTTGTATTTATTGTTTATTTAATTAAGTGTTTTTTGTTAAGGACTTTTAATTTGAAGTTAAGTGAGCGCCGGTTAATGGAGACTTTTATTATGAAAAGGCGTATAGTGGATGAAGAAGACCGATGTCTGCACCGCACTGAAAGTTAGTGTTCACGTTTTAATGTTTATATTTCACTCATCTGAAGTTAAAAAGGTGCAAGATTAAGTTCTCCTTTTGGTAACAAGCAGCCAATAAAGTAAGCTTTTCATTTATATTATATGTGATTGTGTTGCTGTGTGGAAGAGAACAATATCTGTACAAATACTACTGTTAAGCTGTTGAAGTGAACTTAACTCTGTTTAGATGTTTACAAGGATTCAGATATTTCATATTCATTGTGTTTACTTTGTGTATGCAAGCTCGTCAAACCCAGTCCCGTTTGGACTTCCAGTAGTGTCTGGCGAATGAAAATGAGTTTTATTTCTAGATGTTTTGCTTGAAACTTTCCCAATCAACATGTGGTGATGTAGTATCTTGATCTTTTTTCTTCTTTTCTGACCTTAAGACTCAACTAATCTCTGCCATTCTCCATCTGTGATCCCTGGAGAGTCTTTATTCACTCAAACTCTCCTCACCTTGCATTAAGATAATATAGACACACGTCTTCTTCCAGGCAGATTTGTAATGTATTCTGTTGACTGGAAAACTGTCATTCTTGCCCTGATGGTGAAAATAGACATTTTAATGCTAGCTCTTTTCTAACAGACACTTTCTAATTTGTGAAGTTCAGTAATATTTAGCTGCATGCCATATATTCTTTGATTCTATCTATTGTGATGGATGATCAGTGTTGGGGAGTAACTAGTTACATGTTACGGAATTACGGAATTTAATTACAAAATAAAAGTAACTAATCAGTTACAGTTACTTCTGAAAATGTTAAGGATTACAAAGGATTTTTTTCACACACTCCCACATACAGATTTAACTCAGTGCGCTAAAATATGAAACACCAATGTTTCAGGAGTTAATACAATGCTTATTTGATAACTCTTTATTTCCTATATGGATTTATGTAAATGCTTAATTTTTTTAGATTGACTTTTTTTCTTTCCCGAAAGGCATTGTTAGATTGCAGTGTTTCCTGTCATAGCTATGCAAGTATTTGAGTTCAAAAACAATATAGTTATTAAACTATTTCTTGTTATGATTTAAAATTTTCTGAGTCAGAATGATCTCAAAGTCTGATTCTGTGGAGGCTGTGCTTCAAAGGGGACATCGGATGCCCACTTTCCACAAGTTGGTTTGATTTCGGGTCTTCTTGAAATGGTCTCTGCTCACCCTCTCTTCCGTGGAAGAGCAAAGGTGATTAGCAAATAATCATAAAAAATATATGTATATACTGTAAAGTGTGAGACTTACTACTTCTGGAAGTGCATCTTGATCACGAATAATGGGTACTGATCCTTCCTTGAGTTTGAACTTTTTAATAAACCCTGCCTTGAATTGTCCTTCATGTTACTATAAAACTCTTACGACAAACATGTCTTTAATTGTTGCGGACACATTTGTAAATGGACACATTGTGCGAGCTGTCTCTTTAATACCGCGTGGTTTATATACACTTGCTGCTGATTGGGCTGCCATTTTTGACACACACACCAAACAAGAGAAACGTATCTCAAACCCCGTTGCAGACCGTTTCCAGGAAACACGTGGTTCATCCCGGAAACCGTAGCAAAATGTTGTGCATCGCTGTGAGCCTGAACGTGCCTCAGTTAAACCGTAACACCGGAACTAAATGAGCCGTTTGTGCCAGGCTGGGGAGAAAGGTATTTCATGTAAATTATGTGAAAAATAATGTGATTTTCCCAGTAGAGCTTTATGTCTAGCAATGCCCCATATGATGTTAAATTAAGAACACTTTAATTTCTTTCTGGAAAATGAGCACTGATACATCATTGCTAATAAGAGCAGGGACATTTAATGAGAAAATAAATCGGATAGTATTTGATTTGATGTTGTTAACACTGAATCTAGGAGTCAGAAAACTCATTTTCTGGGGTCAGTGACCCCAAATCTCCTCAGTCACTCGTCCTAAACAGCGGCGTTCATGCCTGTGTGCCGCTGGGATAATCTGATCCGGTCTCTCCGGGTCAAACACTAAAGGAATTAATCCTGTTTTACTCCTGCTCCTCTTCACCTTTCTGTTCCCAGCTCCTTTTCATTTCTTCCTCTCACAGCAGAGAGATTCTTGGTCCCTGTGAGAGAGAAATGAATCTGGACTTTATTCAAGTGTTTTTGTCGTGTATTTGAAGATCTGCAGGGATTATGGTGGATGTTGGTCATGTAGAGAAGCGTAAGTGTGAGAGACACGAGCTGATGTCAACCAAAACATGAAGAAAATACTGTCAGACGTCCTCAACATTCATAAAAGCTCATCACCGTGATCAGATCGCTTTTACAGTTTCGTGAAACAAAGATTTATTTGTTTGTTTATTAGTTTTAAAATGTTACTTTTTGTTTTTATGAATTTAGATGTATTTTGTTTTCATTTATTTAAATCTTTTTTATTTAATTTACTGGTTCATTTAATATTTATTTAGTTTGTTTCATTTTTTATTTATTTTATTTTTAGGATTTATTATTATTTTATTTAAAACATATAGACTTTATTGATTTTTATTTACACTTATTTTTATATATAGTTTTATTTAAATAAAATGGATTTCATTTAATTATTATTTTATATGTATGTATTATTTTTACATTTTTTTTTTTTAGTTTATTGTATCATTTTCATTATAATTTATTATCATTTATTGATTTATTTTTTATTTCAAATATATTTATTTTTATTGATTGTTTCTTTTTTAGTATTTTTAATTTAGTGGTTAATTATTCCTTTTTTTACATTTATTGATTTTTAGTTAAGTATTTATTATATTCTTTTAGTTTTTATTTAATTATTTTAATTATTTTTATAATATTTTGACTTCATTGTTCAGAGACTGTATCGTGAATACTCCATTGGCAAAAGTCTTTTTTTTTCTTGTTAAACCTTTTTAAAACATCTTTCTTTTAAAACATTTTAAAGGTATTGTCTTCGGCACACTTAAGCCCTCCTGGTGTATCGTGACTTGTCTTGGTGCTTGCGTGCTGTTCTGTGGCTTTACAGTTTGTTTGTTTTTTTGACAAGAGCTGAAATTTTGCACTTTGATCTTTCAAACCCTTCATAAACTCTATTAGATATTTTATCCACTTCTTTATTTATTTATTGCTCAGCATAAAATCCTGCCTTCAAAAAGCCTCCTGACATCTGTCTCCCCGCAGCTGTCCGTCTGCCAAAAAAACAGCAAAATCTCAGTCTTTCTGCAAACGCTGGATTGTGGGGAATTACGCCAGTCATCAGCGTTATGAGTGCGGCCGGACGGGCGGCATGTGGGTCAAACACTTCAGTTAAAAGCAGGTTATGGGGCTCTTAACCCACTTCTGTGGATTATAGAGTGACAGCGGTTAAAGTCAGGACAGGGTTACGTGTCTCACGTTCATCTCTTCCTCGGACCCGTGACCCTCAGAAATGCTCACAGGCTTAGGAAGATGCTGGAGCAGATCAAGCGTCATGTTTGAGTCTTTGTTGTAATGTCAGCTTTACCATTTACATCTGTTTGCTGTCAAAAAGACATTTATAATGTTACAGAAGATTTCTATTTCAAATAAACAGTTCTTTTGACATTTCTATTCATCAAATAATCCTGAAAAACATAAATGCATCATGGTTCCCACAAAAATATTCAGCAGCACACTTGTTTTCAACATTGATAATAATCAAAAATATTTCTTGAGCACCAAATTCACATGATTTCTGAAGATCATGTGACACTGAAGACTGGAGTAATGATGCTGAAAATACAGCTTTGATCACAGAAATACATTACATTTTAACACATTCACATAGAAAACTCTTATTTTCAATTGTAATAATATTAATAGTTTTTGTATAATAGTTTTACTCTTTCTACTCTATATGTGATAAATAAATGCGGCCTTGGTGAGCAGAAGAGACTTTTAAAAATAAACATTAAAAAAATCTGTGTATTAAAGACGTGCCTTTTTCCAAGCATTTCTATTCTAAATATTTTATCAATGGTTTATAATTGCAATACTTGAAGGACAGGAGAAGAGTACACTAAACTTTACCTGCAAAAGTAGCAAATTAATCAGATAATATTCCTTATGGAATGACATGTCATAAGTGAAAAAATAAATCAAATATTTGCAAAACAAGGTTGAAAGCTTATGTCTAACAAATGAGCAGAAATCTGACCCAAACCTGGTTGAATAAGACCAAAACAAATGAAATTATGTTTCTGTATGTAGACCACAATATGTATATTAATATCATAGTCACATCTGTTTACAAGGAAATAGTTACCGCGTTAATATTTATAAATGCTAAATGTATTTAACTTTATTTATGAGATAATTTCCAAATTGTATGCCATATCAAACCATCCACACAGATCTTCCAGAAAGTTATAATAGGAGGTCTGGGGACGTTCAGACTTTACGCTTGAGTGTGACGTCAAACGCAGGTCTTTACTTACCCTTACATTACAAACAGAGGTTCAGTCACAAGCTGTTTAAAATGCGTTTCATCGGTTAAATGTTTGTAAAAACCCACAAACAGACGTAAAGATGGCGAAATATAGAGATAAGTAGTTTTTGCCCGACAGCTATGTAGCATATATGTTAATTTATTTATTTTAATTGAATAATTGTCCTCGGCACAGTGGTTGGGAAACACTATCTAGATGTAGTGGTGACATGTAAACTAAGGTTAATAGCTGGTTACCGTTTAGTTTTATATACAGCCACTTCAACACAATATCAGAAAGTATTTACAAATGCTTTAAACCCTGAAGCTAACCTTGTTTCACCAGGACGGCTGTCAGAGCTGCTGGTTTGATCCAAACATTTTTAGCAGTCTGAGGATGAAAGACCTTCAGTAACCCTCAGAGAAAATCAGGAAAGACAAGAGAGAGAGACGGGGGACAAAAGAACTGCCTTTCTCTTTGTATCAGTGTGAGACACACACACACACACACTGTCCCACTCCATCAGAACCAACAGATATTAGACCCGTTCTGATACGAGAAGACCAGAAGGACTTCTAAAAGAGGCCGTTATATCGACCCAACAGGAAGCACACTTTCTCATTTCACATGCGAAGAGGTCAGCCAATCACAACAGAGCTCATTTACATATACAAGTCTTAAAGAAGTGTTGAGACTTTTGTGATGGAAGAAGACAGATAATTGAGGGTTGGAAAAGTGCAAAGAGCCGTGAGCGTGGAAAGGGCTGAGACAAATAATGGAGGCTGAGACACGTGATCGCACACACACACACACCAGCGTCTGATGGAGTGATGAAGATGATGATGATGATGGTGTCAGACCCTTTGAAGACAGAACCAATAAAGACTTTGAACAGCATCCTTCATTACAGTAACAGAACAACAACGGCCAGAGCGTGCGCGCGTGCGTGTGTGTGTGTGTGTGTGCGTGTGTTGCACAAGACAGAATGTACAAAAGAGAGAGGAACAGGTTATTCTCATCAACAAATTGCGCCATGGTGTTACCATGATAGTATATTTCCATTCAAAAGTTTAGGGTCAGTAATATTCTCTTCTGCTCACCAAGACTGCATTTATTTGATCAAAAATACATTAAAAATAGTTTGGCTTAGGGTTATTTGCATGTAATTATGCATCATTCATTGTTATTATTACTGTAAGTACATGTAATATGTGTAACAAGGACACTTTCAAATAAAGGGTTGTGCTTCTCTGCATGAACGTCATGAGCTCAAACACGCTGAAACTGACAATCTGAGAGCCATGTTTGATTTGTTAATCCACCGCAACAGTTCAGAGTTATAG
>QVTF01005972.1:0-28113 GCA_003573665.1 Oxygymnocypris stewartii | reverse complement strand
GTGGTGTCATCCGCAGACTTCAGTAGTTTGACAGACTCGTGACTGGAGGTGCAGCTATAGAGAGAAGAGGAGAAGGAACACAGCCTTGAGCCAGTACTGATGGTTCGGGGGTCAGAAACATGTTTTCCCAATTTCACATGCTGCTTCCTGTCAGACAGGAAGTCTATGATCCACCTACAGATGAAATCAGGCACATTCAGCTGGGAGAGCTTGTCCTGTGGCAGAGTTGGGATGATTATATTGAACGCCGAACTGAAGTCTACAAACAGGATCCTGGCGTTGTTTCATGAGGAGTCCAGGTGCTGGAGGATAAAGTGGAGGGCCATGTTAACTGCGTCATCTACAGACCTGTTGGCTCTGTAGGCAAACTGCAGGGGGCCCAGGAGAGGGTCTGTGATGGATTTAAGGTGGGACAATACCGACAATACTCGAAGGACTTCATTACTACAGATGTCAGGACAACAGGTCTAGTTATTTAGACAGGTTTTTTAGGGGACAGGGATGATAGTGGAGGTCTTGAAGCAGCCTGGCACATGGCATTTCTCCAAAGAGGTCTTAAAGATATCTGTAAGCACTGGAGACAGCTGGTCAGCACAGTACTTCAGGATGGATGGAGAAACAGAGTCCGGTCCGGCTGCTTTCTGAGGGTTCTGTCTCTTGAAGACTTTGTCCTGGATGGAGGAAGGCGTTCTGGTGATGGGGTTGAAGGGGGAGGGGGCCGTTGAGGTGTGGAGCTTTGAAGAGTGTTCCTGTGTGGCTCAGTGGTAGAGCATTTTGTCAGTTGCGCAAAAGGTTGTGGGTTCGATTCCCAGGGGACACACGTACTAATTAAAATGTATAACTTGAATGCACTGTAAGTCGCTTTGGATAAAAGCATCTGCTAAATGCATAAATGTAAATGTAAGAGGCCTCCGCTCCTGCTGGGTGAAGCTGATGTTCAAGCTCAAGCTGAAGGCTGGTGTCACGGGGGATGGAATCAGGACTATCCCATTGTCTTTCAAAGCGACAGTAAAACTCATTCAGGTTGTTGACCAGTCGTTAGCAGAGTGGGAGGCTTTAGGTTTACAGTTTGTGTTCTGTCTGAGTCCTTTCCAGACAGAAGTGGAGTCAGTAGCTGACAATTGCTGTTGTAGTTTCTTCACACCAATTTGGAGTTTTGTCGCCATTTGACATTTTACTCTTATGAATTATGAGGCACATGACTGGGTGTCTGTTGTTAAGTATCTAGTCATAACATTATATTACTGCATTGTTTCACAACTGGGCAAGTTTGGCACAGCAATGTGGGAGGGTAACACTGCAAAGTAGCTCATTAGGGTTTCATAACCTGGGCTAAAAGCAGTGCTGACCCTGATTCTACATTCTAAAGAATATGAAAAGATTTGAAGTGTGAAACGTTCCTTTATCTGGGGTTCAGAATGACAGTAACTCAGGGTTGTGTGAAAATGGAAGAAATTCAGCACTTTTAGAGTTGAGGGTTTTATCTTTAGTGCTTTTTTGTTGTTGTTCTTTTGGTGAAAATGTACTCCGAAAGTGGCTAGAATGGAAGCCGATAAAATATTACTAAATGGACTGGGATGAGTTGTATCAGCAGTTATTCTTTAAAATATTATTGTGGGATATTCTGTGCTAAGTTGGTTTGGTTGGAACTCAGCGGGCCTAATTCTTCGATTAGAAAGAACTGCAGCTACTCCAGAGTGAACATGTCCAATCTCAATTTTTATTGGTTTGTGTGGATATGCACAAAAGGTGTTTCTGTCAGAGAACAAATTAAATCTGTTAAATATACATGGTATATTATAAAATGACAAATAAACAAAGATACATCTATATTCTATAAGAACTCCATAGAGAACTATATATTTGTCTGAGGCAATAGTAAACATGACTAACAAAAGCTTATATTCATATGAGCACTAAATGCAGCTGTATTAAACAGATCTGTGCTGCTGCTGGCAAGTGGTGTCATATTACACTGGTGTGTGCGCTGTTATAGCGCTCCCGTGTGCCCTTTCTAATCGTTGTTATAAATGCCAATTGGAGATTGGATAAATATTTACATCAACCCACATGACAAACAATGCTCTCATATGAACGAATAAGCATCTTTGATTGCAAACAACCGAATAATTTGTCAAATATGTGAGCATACAGCTACTGTATTTATACTGATGCAATAATTTTCCTGAGGTAAATTAAACCGAATTACGCTATGACACACTCTGAAACACATCCACGATGATAACAAATATTGTTACTTACGGATTTAGTAACGCACAGCAATACCACACAAGAGAAAAAAATAGATTTTAAATGAATCAACAAAGCCAGGAATTCCGTATTACTCTGCTATGCTGGATGCGCTGCCGAACTGAAAACTTTATGCGCACCAAAACAAGTCCAGACAAGTTCGACTCGCGCATGCGTGAGACGGGGAATTTTGTACAATTATGTTATACATAACATGGTTATGCAAACGTATTTTGGTACCGTGAACATCCCTACACTAATCTAAATGAATGCACCGTACAACATTAAGTTATGGACAGTTACTTTTCTTGAGGCTATCAAATGATGCGTTTACATTTATTTGGGAATGAGGACGGAAACCGTTTAATCATTTCTGTTTGAAATGTTCCAAACAAAAAAAAGAGCAAAGGCTTGTCTGATAATATGGTGAAGAATAATGTGATTTGTGAGTAACCTTTAAAGTCAAGGCTTTGTCAGCAAACTGACAACCTTCTTCAATTTCCAGGACAGCAGTGATGATGAGCCTCTTATTAAGAGTGTGAATCCTTCAGAGAGCCAGAGCAAAAGGAAACGGGTGGATGAAGATGATGGGGATGAAGAGAATAAAGTGGTGGGAAAGGCAAAAAGATCACGGCTTGAGGAGTCCTCTCCAGGTAACTGTAGTATTTGTTTAGTTTGTCCTTGTTTATTCGTATTGGATGTTGCATGAGTAACTCGTATAATCTCTCTTGTCCAGATTCCCCTGACTCTGGAATAGAGAAAGCTATGAACGGAGGAGAACAAAAGAGGATGAAGGTGGAAGTGATAAAGACAGGGAGGAGGAGCAAGAGGAAAAGAACATTAAGAAAAAAACACAGAATAAGAGACAGAGCAAACAGAAAGGGGACAGTGAGAAGAAGAAAGGGAAGGTGAAAGAAAGTGACGAAGATGAGGAGGATTCGGATGAGGAGGAGATAAGGCAAAAACAACCATCAAAAGAAAAGAAAAAGGGTTCAGACAGTGACGAGGAAATCAGTGATAAACCGGCTTCCAGTGATCCTGAGGATGAAAAAGTGGAAAGAAAAGTGAAGACGCAGAGTAAAAGAAAAAAGAAAGAAGCCAGTCGAGAGGGATATTGTGAAAGAAGTGGAGAGAGAGGTTTTTGGGAGCAGCTCTGAGAGTGAAGAGGAGAATAAGGAGAGCGCTAAAACAAAAAACAGGAGCAGCTCTGAACATGACAGCAGTGGAGACGGTGAAGAGGAAAAAGATAAACAAGAGGATGCTGCTAATTTATCCTCCAAAGAGATGGAGAAAAATGGTAGGAATTCCTCAGAAGTTAAGCTGGTGTGCGCTTAAACCTTTCTCCTTACATTGTTCATCTCTTTCTTGACAGAAGAGAAAATACAGGACGATCAGAAGGAGGCAGCAGAGGACTCTGACTCCTCGTCTCTTCCCTCCCTGGAAGAGGAGGATGAACAAGAGAAGGACAAGAAGGAGGGGAAGAAAAGCACGACAAAGAAAAAGCGCAGTGAGGAGAGGGAGAACACAACCAGAGGAAAGGCAAGATGAATTTGAGAACAGCTCACATCACAAAAAAGCACTACTGTGTGTTATATTTAAGTAATGTCAATAAGCAAGAGTGCTGTTATTTAACCTTACATACCCTTCAGAAGTTTGGGGTCAGGAAGAAGTTTTTTACAGTAAAGTATTAAAGTAAGGACACGCTAAATTGATCAAAAGTGACAGTAAACACATTTAAAATGTTACAAAAGATTTATATTTCAAATAAATGCTGTAAATGGCTGCTGAAAGTTCAGCTTTGCATCACAAAAATAAATTACATTTTAAATTATATTAAAATAGAAAACAGAAAAATGTTTAATTATAATAAAGTTTCACAATTATACAGTTTCCGATCGTAGAAATGCAGCCTGAGTGAGCCTAAGAGACTTGTTACCCCTCAAACTTTTGACATTAGTTCAGGTTTGGGGTAAAAACGGCAAGGTATTGAAATATTTGAAATTTCACAATATTCTGTTCTTGGCCTTTTTATGTTAAGGATTTATTGCCTCTACAGACACGGTAGTGACTTGTTGGTCTCATTTATTTGCATTCATTATCTGTGAGGCAAGTGCCATGGCTAATTCAAAATGAGAATGAGCTTTATTGCTAATCCACATACGAGGAATTAGTTACAGTGACAGAAGCTCCACAGTGCAACAGAATGACAGTGACATGACAAGACACAGACAACAAAAGAACAATGTACAAAATAGCAAAAACACAATATATATTATAGACAACTATGTATGCACAGGTATATGTGCAAATTTGAATTGTAAATAAGTATGTGATGAATAAATAATGTATAATAGTGTTGTGTGTTCCACGTTTAATGTCAAGTGTTCATGAGATGGATTGCCTGAGGGAGGAAACTGTTCCTGTGTCTGGCCGTTCTGAAATGAATTGGCCGATCCAAAAACGTAATAGACATAAAGAAACGTAAACAAAAAGAAAGCTATACAATTGAACAACGAGCACACACACACACACATAGTGGTGTGTTTATTGTGTGTGATATTTTGTGGATTATCTAAAGCTTCTTTAGTGTTTAATGTTTTTTGTAACAGCCAGAATTAGTTTAATTCTCATATAAGTGGATGACATGCTGTCAATGCCTTTCATTAAACCCAATTTTATTAAGATGTGTATTGTTTATAATAACTCCCGATCGATTTTGACCATCAGGATGAAGAAAATAAGGCAGTGTCCCGGCTGAAGCGCTACATTGCCCTCTGTGGTGTGAGAAGGAACTATAAGAAGCTGTTAGACGGCTGCCGATCGGTGAAGGCAAAGGTGGCTGTGCTGAAAAAAGAGCTGGAGGAGCTGGGTGTGGAAGGTTAGTGTGCATGTGTGAACAGAAGGGAACACGCATACGGTTTGCTGAATCACTTCAATGCTGTGGTAAAAGTGCACATGCAAATTTGCATTCCTTTAGTGTTTTTAATCATGTAAGTGGAGTAACTAGGTTACCTTTCAGTGCACTTTCTGCTGATGTAAAATATATGTTCCTGCACATTACTGAAAAAAGCCAACTAATATCATATGAATGTCAGTGTAATGCCCTTTGAATTAGTTTGTTTTCTTTGTGAGAGATTTTTATGTTGCATATGTTATAAAGAATGTTCATACAAGCACACGCTTATTGCCTATGAAATATGTCTGTCCCAGGTCAGCCCTCCATAGAGAAGTGTAAAAAAGCTCGGCTGAAGAGAGAAGAAGCACAGGAACTGGCTGAGCTGGATGTCAGCAACATCATCGCCACTCAGGGTAAGGATGCTTAAAATGGTATCTTCTGTTGGAAACACAGAAGCTGGGACCAGGTGACTCTTGAGTATCTTCAGCAGACTTCTTTATTGAGAATGCACTGTGTGGCGCTGCAGTCATCAGAAGTCTAGCTAAGGCGTGATACATTATAGTTTATGTACATTTTAGGGTACAGTGCTCAAATATATAGACAAAGCACCTGGGTGACAACATTAAAGCATGCAAATGAAGTATTCATGTATAGCAACCTGCCCCATCACAAGTCCTAATCCTATCAGCATAACTACTCAAAGACTGGGGCAGAGGCACCAAGAGCCGTCACAAACAAAAGGTCTCGGTCTCCGTTATCTGGATAATTTGACTAACAATTAAAGAACAGGAAGTGGCAGAAACCGCTTGCTACAAACTTTGCTTAACAGAATCGTTAATCTGACGTCATCGTGTTTACCATAAATGCTAAATACAATGTATTTCACCTTAGTTTTTCGGGGTAATATGCATGTCAGGATATAGGATCTAGGGGTCGACCGATATGTGTTTTTCAGGGCCGATACCGATACAGATTATTACAGATCAAGTAGACCGATAACCGATATTTTGAACCGATATACGTGTCTGGTGTAAAAATGAAAATGAATGCCAAAATTAATAATAACAAGAGCTCTGACAAAAAAACTTTCTTTAAATGCTTTTAAACATGTCTTTAATTCTGAAAACTGTTAATAACAACAACATTAAATAAACAGTAATATAATAAATAAATAAGTGCAGGGATCACCCAGAAGCATTCTGAAAACATTTTGTAAAACTTAAAAGTAAACGTATTTAGCGTATTGTGTGATTATTCTCAACAAAAGTTGTAATAATTGTTGTAGTTGTATTACGTATACAGTAATATATTTGGCTAAACCGAACTTATATTTTGACAGGTTGCCATGAGGACCTTTTAAGTTTCTGTAGCCTATGTATATATGATATGACGATCGTTTTACTCAAATGAAACGGTCAAATGCTCATGAAGTGACTCTCCGAGCAGTTCTGGGGATGTTGTTCATGTATTTATGTCCTCATTTAGTTAGACGGCAGATGCTGAAAACACCGCGAGCAGCACGCGCTTCAGTATGTATGTGTGCAGTAAATGAAACCGCACGTCTGTGTCATTCATTAACAGAGATGCAGAACATGCAGGATTCATATTTAAAGTGTTTTTGCGGCTTAATATTTATAGATACTAGTCCATAGCGCGAGTCGATTTAAGTGTACTGACCTACTTTTTAATTCATTAAAATTAATTCATCCAAACTTCGACAAATTCCGTGACATTCCGCGTTATACGGTAAATTCCATTATATGACTGCATTCCGCGATTCCGCCCGCATTTTCCGCATCGCGGACATCATAGGTTATATTGAGGTGTTTTGCAACTTCAGCTACGTCTGCTGCTGCTGCTTTACCTTCGAGAGACAACTGATGCGTGATTACTGAGGCAGCTCCAGTTCAAGTGCTCTCGGTGTGAGACTGCCTTCAGATTTCCGCGTTGATTGGTCGGACTCGTGACTCTCTACATATCAGATGAGCGGTGGGCGGAGATTGCTCTCAGAGATTGAGAGATCGCCTCACTCTCACAGAGTGTTGAGCTCAGACAGGCTGCATCGAGCCAAATAGTGCATTTAAACATTAAATAATTTCACCTGTATTATTTATTCACCAATAAATAATGTCACCTGTAAATAGTATGTTTGTTTGCATAAAAAAAAAAAAACCTTATCGGCAAATCTGTTTTTAAAATGGCCGATATCGATAATCGGTAAAATGCTTAATATCGGCGCCGATAATCGGTCGACCCCTAATAGGATCAGTAGATTTAAGACCGATTCTTACATTTGTAATCCACACACATTTCCTCTCACATGAATACATGTAAATCAGAGTTTTAAATGTGATTTACTTTGTTTGGGCCTAAAGCTAATGAAACTTTGTTCATCAGGACGTCCCAAAAGAAGAGCAGCTGCAGCAGCATGGCCTCCTCCACAGAATGTCTCTCCTCCTCCTTCTGCCTTTAAACGTGTTGTGGACTCAGACTCTGATAGTGGAGAGAGCCACACAAACACAGGACGCAAGAGAGGAGCAGCCTGGGCCAACCTGCAGGGAATCATCAGTGATGATGGAGAGAGTGACTAGGCGCCGGCGGCAAGTGCCTTTCTCTTCAATCGGTTTCATCATCATTATACAGTGTGTTGCTCTCTAATTCACTATGGATAAAAGTTAAACCTGTTCTAATGAATCAATTGGTACATTGGTAAGAATTTTATGTGTACATCCTGTTACTGTAGGATGTGTTTGGATTCTTTATAGTAACTTTCTCTCTATTTGTGTTTTACAGTTGTTAGTTTGTACTTTATATTTAAATGTGTATAGTAATGTTCATGTAGCTTTAGAAATAAAATAACGTATATTGAATTTGTTTTACATTCTCTCTTCCTTGTCCCAGAAGTGCACTTTGACTTTGTAAAATCGACATCCTACAGCCATTTACATAATGTAGACTGTATAAATGTAAATACATTTTCAAAACTTTAACTTTTTTGCATTTCTCAAAAATATTAAAGGAACAGTTTTTAATCCGAGTATAGCATCAGGTCAGTTAAACTCCTGGGATATTGACCAGGGCTGCGTTTCCCAAAAGCATCGTTAAGCCTAAGTTGATCGTAGCTCCATTGATTTCAATGGGTCTACGATGTACTTAATCTTCCGATGCTTTTGAGAAACGCAGCCCTGGTCAGTTTAGTAGCAGAGGGGATTGTTAATCCGTTTCAGCTGCTTTAGTGTTAATGAAATTAACAACGGGTGCATTAGATGGGCAACAATGAGACGAACCCCAAAACAGGAAGTAGGTGGAGGCCACTGACATTTTTTGTCTACTCTTTTCTGACTCTTTCACTAGTTTTGCATTTGTCTAGGGTCATTGTCATTACTGGTAGCATGAGGCGATACCTGGACCCTACAGAGGCTGCACAGTCAGTCCAACTCCTCCAGGATGGCACATCAATGCGTGCAGTACTGTATCTAGGCATAGGTGAGCTAGGAGGTGAGTGCACGTACTGGCACTACATTTTAGCAGGGTTGTTATAATACAAAGAGTGGCATGGTCATCCTGAAAAATGACTGCTGCCCCCACTGGATCCCCAGCATCATTGGACTGTCCTTCTGACGATGCTTGTATACCATTGGGTTGTATGCCAAATGCATGGTTTTTCCATCTGGAGCATCAATGAGCGTTTGAATCTTCTGTAATAGTTGCATATGAGTCCCTCAGTTGTCCTCCGTGTGAAAAGATGGATCTCAAAATCATACAGTCATTGCTGGAAAGGGTTCCAACATCAGATGTGGGGTTGGTATCGTGAATGAGAGTGTGTCCTCTTCACACGGCAGGCCACTTTTGGGGGGCTGGTATCATGTGAATTAGTGAGGAGTCAAGTGTTTGTGCTTTACACACGGCAGAACCCCGCTCTGGGGCATGCTTAGACAATGGGCCGTGCAACTGGAACCCTTAGCTCCTGTATCTGCCCTCGGCGCTCCGCCATGGAAGAGGGACGTGAGAAGCCGGGCTGATGTCCTGTCCCTGTCCTGCAGTTTCGATGGATGAGAGGAATGCGGACATTTGTCGGCATGATCTCATCACCAGAGTCCTTAAGGTCCACCACTGATCCAGGGCAGACAGGCTCGTCTGTTTTAAGATGTTTTATTTTTATTTTGTTCTATGTATTGATTATTTTTAGTTTGAATCCCTCAAAATTTTACAACAGTAGCCAGGTGGGGAAGACAAGAAAAAATAAACTAAAATTCAATCGCTGCTTGCACTTTCTGCTACCTGCGACGTCACTTGCATTCGACACGAATCGTTGCCAATGGAGACAAGATGCTGTGGTGGTTAAACGATTAAAACTAATTTAGTACAATAACGAACAGGGTCCTGCAAGTCATGTGTCGGAGAAAAAGACTCCGTGGCAAATCCATGGCTTCGGAACAGCAGAATATGAACGCAAGGCGCAGTTTCTCGTTAAGCGTTTTCCTCCCGTAGAAAAACACAAACTCTTCATATGGCATAATACAATGACAGGAGGTAGACTGAGCCTCCATCAATCAGAGAAAGCATGCTGATCCAGTCCTCATATTCAGACACTCTGACATATACAGCAGGATAACCGGGTTCAGCACAATAATGAGAACAGACTGAATCCACACAGAGCCCTGTCTAGTGACCAGTGGACTTCCTGCGTCTCCCTGCACAGACAAACACTGTATATTTACACCTCTACAGTAACAGATCAGATGTGGTAATGCAGCACAGAGACACAGAAGACAGAAAACAGACCTAGTCTCTCGGTTTATAGAGAAAAACAGTGCCCGATCAAGCGAATGACTAATGTTTTACCACACATGGGGCTTTCTCTCCTTCATCTACAAATCCAGCACATATCACATATATATGGTATTGTATGCTTATGGAATTAAATAATATTAGTTAGAGCAAATGTATGTACAGAATTATAATCACTTACAATAGATATTAGTGCATTGAAGTACCCAAAATATCCACTAGGTGACTATGTTATTATTTTGACAAAGTAAATAACATGGAGGCCTAATGTCTGAACAAAGGTGTTTAAAAGTACTGTATGAAGGAAAGTTCATTTTTATGACCGATTCTTTTATTTTTAGTCTACCCCAAAATTAAAATCTTTCATTATTTAACCTCACATCATTTTAATATGACTTTTTTCTTCTTCCATGGAAGGCAAGAGGAGAAATCAATTGAATTGTAATTGAATATATATATATATATATTATATGGTCACGCTTTTAACAGGTGCTTACATCATAATGGTACACGTGCGTATATAAAACGGGAATTACACATTAACCCATTTAATCCCACGTAAAAAAAAGTTTTTCATTTGTAAATCTCTTGTTTTAGTGCACTTCCTGCAAATAAGGGCAAAATAAAGGGTTTTAATTCAATGTGTGTAGTGTCACGTGACCAGTTCACGTCCTGTTTGCACCTCGAGAAGATGACGACTGCATCAAAGCTTCAAAACAAAAGACTTGTAAAGTATATTAACATAAAGATATGACAAATACTTTTGGTACTCGATATCTTTAGGGTGTCTAGTATTAATATATGAGTTCATATATATTCAGTTTTGTTGAGTGTGGACACAGAATGAGTAAACATGTGGCGGGTGGGATAACAGTGAAATATAAATCCAGTTGCAGTTGTTAGTGAACAATGCAATAAAATGTTGCTAATATTTCACTAAATTAAAAATTCAAATGTAAGAAATAATTCACAGTATTGATGTTGTAAGCACTAATATAAAAAAATACTGATTTATATTACAAAACAAACAATTTTGCAATAACTGGGCTAAGATATATAATAAAATGTATGACTGCAGAAATATTTTAATTCAGTACAAACATTATCCCATCGGTCACAATTATGTATTGTTATAAAAAAAAATAAAAAATAACAAAAAATTCAAAGAGTTACTAATGCCCCATAATTTGGATATTTTCATGTCTGGGAAAGACGTGTGATTAAATGGGTTAACTTTATCACAATGAAGCAAAGTCATATCAAACCAATGAAAACTTGTGCCTGTCATCACTTAAGTGTCTGATTCTGGGCTGTTAGGAACCCACCCGGGCATTGTACAGCACACATCTGTGTGTTTGTGAGTGCACTCGTGTGTGTGTGTGTGTGTGTGTATACATTGTTAAAACAAATAATAATAAGAAAACTTTGGTCTAAGCAAATTTATCAAGATGTTTTTAACTTCAAGCCATTGCCTGAAATATAATTTTCAGGAAATTTTACATTTTGGGGTGAAATATTCCTTTAAAATTCATGCATAACAGAAGAAAGTAAAATAATGTCTGCTAGAAGAATCAGTCTCCCTACTGTTAATAATGAAGTCCGATTTTCCGAATCTGAAAATGTTGGACTTTTGGACTCCTTGTATCGGGGCCAGACAATGAACCAGCGAGTGCTTTGTGGCAAGCAGCAGCAAACCTTTGGAGGCATGCATGAGAGTTTAATGAAAGTGCTGCATATTCCCTTCAGTGTGCTCCCACTCTCCTGTTCTCTCACTCATTTCAATGCTCTTCTCCCACACCGATCACACCCAGCCCACAGTAACACCTCAAACACTGTAATTAATCAAGACGCGTGCCGTAATCAGGAGGAAGAGCGGCTATTTTTAAAAGCCCTGTCACTGTGGGGGCATTGAGAGACAAGATGAGAGAGGAAAAACAAGACAGATTCATTTATTATTTGTGCATTTGAGAAAAACATTTAGCTCAATGTCTTCCATCTGAGCTGCTCATGTCTTCTCTACTCTATTAAATCTGTTCAATTCTGGATGAGAAAGAAAACAATCAATGATAGGTGGTGATAAGAGGAATTCAGATACATGAGCCTTCTGCTTCTAGGAGAGTCTTTTCTCTCTCTTTGTCTTGCTCTTCATCTGATATCTCCTGAGAGACAATCCCAAACACAAGTGCCTCAAGTTAAAGCAGTGAGTGTTTAGCTGGTTTTGCAGTTTAGTTGTTTGTAACCTGCAATTGTTACATTAAAGAGCTGTTTTTGATCCCTTTTGTTGCCTATTGTACATTTTGTTTCCATTTTGTAAATACAAAAATAATACATCTACAGTATTTAAAGTTTGAGTGTTTGATTTCTGTTGAATTTCATTTGTTTCAATGCTCCCAGCAGCCATTAACTCGTGTTGTAAAACACATTCGGGTCAGAACAAACTATGGATTATACTGTATTTTTGTTAAATGTAATCTGGGGTGTCATTTTTTTCACCCTGCATAGGTTTGAACACATTTTTTGCCAAACAATACTGTTGCAAATGCAACTTTTGACATCTACAGCAAAAGATATGGTCAGTGGGGTTTATGGTCCCTTGTAAACCAGTGCTATTTTAGTATTATTGATATACAGTTACGGTATTTGTGTGTATTTTGAATTAGATTTTCTTTTATTTGTGTACTTTTCATTTTATTTTGAGTTTAGCTTTAGTATTTAGTATGTGCTTTTGTCATTTTTTACTATTTTTAAATGATTTTTATATTTAATGTGATAATATTTTGTCTTATTATCTTATTTAAGTTAGCTGCCAAGGCAACATTTCTAACATGTTAATTTCTAAGATTTTTAAGTTTATGATTTTTTATCGTATCTAAAATGATAATCAAATAATTTTGGTGCATGCATGTCCTTTTTTTGCAGTTTGTCGGTTGACTATGACCCTGTCTGAACAGACTGTGACTCATTTTTGGATCACGACCCACCAGTTGAGATCTATTGCCTTAAGGTACCTCATCCTCCTCGCACAAATGTATCAATTATTTATTGATATTAAGACATCATTTAGTAAGTGCCAGGCGTCCCATCAGGATCCCATCTTAGAGACTGATGGCAACTTTAATCACTATAAGACTATGTTAGTATTCAGTGTCAGTCTGTTTAACTCAACACTGACGTGTGTTATGATAGTCAGGGCTGTCCAACCTCGGTCCTGGAGGGACGGTGTCCTGCAGAGTTTAGCTCTAACTCCAATCAGACACACCTGAAGCAGCTAATAAAGCTCTTATAGGCATACTAGACACTTCCCAGCAGGTGTGTTGAGGCAAGTTGGATCTAACTCTGCAGGACACCGGCCCTCCAGGACCGAGCCCTGATAGATCAATGCAAGTCAGTAACAGTGAAGGATGTGGCATTAAACATTAAATGTTATTTGCAGTCTTGTTTCTAAAGCTTTAAATGAACTTATTAAATGGATGTCATCGCTCTTTCCCTATCAATATCTGTAAAATAAATGCACTCGCTCGCTGCTCAGATCAGTGCTGAGGTCTAAGTAGGTTTATGTATTATAATAGAAGATGGCTAGCCATCATCCACTTAGTGTCAGTGACTTTTTGACACAGACATCTCTCTCTCACACACACACTCCCTGCGGCGTGTGCCCAACTCTATGGCCATTATCTCTTTTGGTTGCTATGGTAACCCTAACCTGAGATTGCAGGCTTTAGGTGGTGATGACGTGTGTGTGTGTGTGTGTGTATGTTTTTGCGTGCATGCATGCGTGCTTATATGGTGGCTTTGAGTTATTGAGTTCATATTGAGTTAATTTACAGTTGCTATTTTGAAGAGTAATGATGTCACTTGTGTGCCTTCAAACTGAGACAACCCACACACTTTGCATGCATAAATATAAAAATGACACACACATAATCCCCCTATCATAATATCAATTTCATCCACTACAGACTGCCGTTATTGCCGTTTTCACACATACACGTGCTTGTTAAAGCTTTCAGTTGTGGCTGACATTGATGTCTATGTTCTCTTTTCTTTCAGAACTGAAAATGCATGTTTTTTCTTAAGCAGACTCGGTCAATCTTGATCGATTTATTAGAAATAATAAGCACTTAATTCAAACATGACTCTATTTCACGTCCTTTCATCTCCGTTTGAGCATCGTGTTCCAAGTTGGCAAGCTGCTGTAAATCTGCTGATGCTTTTGGCTCGTCGTCTCATATTTAGTTCTGCTGAACTGATGTTGGCCTCCATATTTTCTTCTTCACTTTTGCTTCCTAAGACATCAGGTCCCAGTGAAGCAGAAAACCAGTTTAAATTGCCCTGGAGTACTGGTGCTTCTTACGAATTAGTAAATTTTTTAAGCTCACTGTCTTCCTTTGCTGTGCCTGACACTGTCTGTGACTGGTTTTAAGAGGTTCAGTCTTGGATGGACTAAAAGTGACCTTTATGTCTTGTATATGCCTACAGTTCCCTTACAGAACATGCTGGAAGCTTTGTTATATGTTATGTTGTTCTGCTTGGTCACTGACACAATACGGCTCAAATACGTGACATGGCTCAAATACTGTGAATTCTTGAGGTGAAGCATATCCAGGGTTACTTAGCAGCAATGGTGAACTGATGAAGAGCATTTGGCTTGTCTAAGTCTAACTATCTTCAAGGAACCCAATAGTCCTGATTCTTTGAGCGCTCAGATTAGAGGAGTAAAACCCTCTTCTGTAGCCCGTTTGGTTGCTTTTTAATTTTTGCATGCTTTTTTCTGTTGAAGTGCCCTGGATTTTCCAATCCATACAAGAGAACGAGTGTCTTACAAATCACTTTTAAAACATTACTTTTTATGTACAATTGTTGTAGCTGGAGGAGTAGCGGCTTGATGCGTTGAAAAATACTTGGTTTTAATATGGTTATTAGATCAAATGCAACTTGCTGGTCGAATGCTTTGATGCTGAAGAAACAGAATGACTCAGTGCGTGGAATTGAATTAGATGTCTTACATACAGAGTCAATTTGGTTTCATTAATGGAGGTTGGAAGGGTTTTCAGAGTGTCTGTAGGGCAAGACACCAAAGCCATCTCCAATCATCCTCTCAGATCATGCACATTAATATACTCTGATCAAATTAGTTTCTCTTTTACATAACGGTATACGTATCGCTACAAAACAGCATGAATAAAGAGACATTGCAAAGGAGAGGGACACATTTTAACTGTACATTTTGTACATGTTGTGTTGATACATTTTACTTTATTTTTAGATATATTCATAAAATTACTTTTTATTTTAGTAGAAATGTTCAATAACGTTTTGCAGCCAAGACTTTAAGGTAAATGCCAGTGAAAAGTGTCACTATTGAAAAGTTCGCGGTCAGTATTTATTTAAAAAAAATTCCAGCAAGGATGCATTCAGTTGATCAAATGTGATCATAAAGATATTTCCAACCTTACAAAATATTTATATTTTATATAAATGCTGTTCTTTTGAACATTCAGTTCATGAGAGAATCTTGAAAAAACTGTAACATGGTTTCCACACGTTCAATATCAAGTTAATAATGTATATTAACAATACATGTTTCTTCAGCAGCATGTCGTCATATTATAATGATTTCTGAAGGATCATGTGACACTGAAGACTGGAGTAATGATGCTGAAAATTCAGCTTTTCATCACAGGAATAAATTACATTTTAAAAAGTAACAATATTACAATATTAGTATTTTTGATCAGATAAATGTAGCATTGGTGAGCATAAGAGACTTCTTTCAAAAAATCAAATAATCTTACCTTATCTTATCGACCCCAAATGTTGAACAGTAGTATTCACTAAGTAGTGTGACAACTACACCAGTCTCTCCTACTGTATTATAACGTAACCGTTCAAGCTTTTTCTGGCTGAGACACGTACCTGTATCAGACAGAACAGCCCCTATCATGAGATCTCAATAGTTCTCTGATGAAGGATAGAGGTTGGGAGAAATAAGAAAAGAAAAAAGGTAGACCGGTGGGGCCTGATAAGATCAATGCCAAAGAAACCGCAGATACCAGTGGACCCAGTCACTTTGTCGCCCCATCCCTTCTGTGTCTCTCTGGCCTGTTGCTTAGTTACTGCCTAGTGTGCTGGGATAGGGGAATGGTTTAAGAGAGAGGTAGAGGGGTAAGCCATGGTACACAGGCTTGATCTGCGCCATTGTGTGCGCACAGATGTTTGCGTTTCAGTTCTCCTGACAATACTTCCTCAATAATCTCCATTACTCACCTGTGACTCCACTTTCATTCATGCACTCTGTGTTTGGAAAGAAATGCCTAATAGATCGCCGGAGCTCCAGACCCGATCCGGGGGTCAGCACGGGCTAATAACACATAATGTGTGTTTGGATTGAGCTCTGCAGGAGAAACTGATCTTTGACCACATGAAGCGAGTGTGTGCGACGTGTTCTCCCAGAAGAGGGCTGATAGGAGACCAACAGAATGAATGCAGAAGGTAGAGGGCTGGTGTTAGTGTGTGCGCTTGTGCAGAGCAAGTCTGAACTCTGCAGTAAAAGGTCTCCTCACAGAGTGAGCCTGTCTTAATTAAAGCATCATTATCTGCTCATACACGCTGCATTCCTAAACTAGACTAAATAATGCATACATTTATAAAATAGCTCAAATAATAAGGAATGATATTACTAGTCTTGCCATTTAAGATGTTTTGTACATATTCTATAAAACTTGTTTGTGTGTGTGTGTACATATACACATAATATATGTTCTATAAGGAATAGTGTGTATATAACACACACACACACACACGCACATGTCATCACCATCATATATAATATCATATATATATATGAATGTATGTGTGTATTTCTATAAAGAATTGTGTGTATATATAACACACACACACACACACACACACACACACACACACGTCATCACCATCATATATAATATCATATATATATGAATGTATGTATGTGTGTATTTCTATAAAGAATTGTGTGTATATAAAGCATTCACCCAAAAACATCTTGATTCTTGAAGCACATTAATACCATATATATATATAATGTGTGTATAAAGCATTTACCCAAAATACTTTTTAAGGTTCTTGAAGTATATTATATTAATATAAAACACATTAAATATATTAAGTTTAGTATAGTAACCCCATATAGTAGCATTTGCAGTTTTAAATGTAATATATTTGGACAAATTTCAATATACAACATTTAAAATACATCTCTAAAATATTAGCTAGACACAGTGCACGGTTTTATTTATTTAGCTGCATGGGTGACACACGTGCACAGCTGAACGCCTGCTGATAATGGATGAGAATCTAATTATACTTGCTCTGAGAGTATGTTTATATTATAAATGAAGCCAGCGATGCCAAGTCTTTCACACAAACTCAAATAAAGGTCCGAAAGCGATGTGAGCGCGCACAGCGACCTGCTGCGAGACCTCTCTGGGTCCTCTGGTTAGTGCTTAGACTGCTAATGTACTCGCTGGAAGGAAGCTCAGCAAGAGGAGGTTTGAGCCCCCAAACACAACAAACAGTTGTGTTCTCATAATCAGGAGCTCAATAATTATACTAAAAAAAACTAATTGAGAACAGTGCGTCCTGTTTAACTGCGGCATATGTGTGCATGTGCGATTCTTTGTGTCTCGTTGCATTGCTAAACTTCATCGCTTTCTGTGTGCAAAGCGAATGAGACGTCGGAAAAGGGAGTGAAGCCTACTTGGTTGCTAGGGGACATCTTTGCTTAAATTTTGTTGCTAGGCTGCCAATTCCCTCAGTTAAGTGGAAACGTCTCCCCACTCTTCTGACCGTTCACCCTGCAACCCTCTCTGTCTCTATCGGTGCGTCTCATTCCTCTCCAATGTTCTGTTTTTTTCCATCCGAAATAACCAGCCATCTGTCACTATGCATAAAGGTTTGCTGTTGCTATGGAGTGTGAAGATCCATCGCTATCTAAATATGTATTTCAGGACTCATCGCAGTGTTACATTGGCCTGCGTGTCTCAGGATGATGGATACTTGTGCCTCGTGAACTGCAAGAGAAAGCACAAAGGAAGTTAGGTAACGTGTGAAGTCCAGTGAAACCGTGTGGGAGATATGCAGCATGTAGATTTACACTCTTAATCTTCTTTCATATTAACCCATGCAATAAATGATGAAAACACAAGACGAGCACACAGAAAACATGGCACTGCAGTCTTATTCATAGGCTAATTGCATTCTAAACAATAATCTAATTTGAGCACATCATGGTGCTGAAGGGTTTGGGGATTCAAGTCTGTCTGTAGTGACCTTTGTGCAAATGAATTAAACACTTGTTAAACCAGCAAATGATTGTTTTTACAGCAGGATTCCTGACAGGTAGAAAACAGATATTTGCCTGAGAGAAGAATGATCCTATAATCCTGTTATTATATTTCAGTGCCTCAATTCATTAAAATCAGCTTTTTCTCTCTTTTTGGCAAAGAAGGTGAAGAATCAATAGCGTGTGTTGAATTGTTCGACTTTCACAGAAAAGTTTGCTCTGGTTTTATCGACACTTTCTTCTCGTTTCTTAATTTATCCCCGTCTCTTCTCTCCCACGGTTTTCTCTGTCAGTGTGACATTTGCCAGCCACCACACACACACGCACACACAACGCACGCACTCACGCACGCACACACACACACGCACACACGCACGCACGCACACACACACACACACACGCACGCCCCCTGCCCGCGCTCTCAACAAACTCGCCTTGCAGCATTTCATGCTATTGTGTCCTTGCTTTTTTAGTGTCACAGTTTCACTGGAGAATATTGTGCTCTGTGTAAATCAATGTTTGTTTCATAATTTTTGTGATATTTGGAATATCTTAAAAAACGATGTCAGATTGATCTTCTCAGGCGCTAATTATGTTCAAAAAACTATTTATTGGTTATTTGAACATATATATATGTTATTATTTGTCCTACCATGCTTTATTTTCTAATCTAAATGCAAACCACAAAAAAATAACTTGATAACCCAGTAAAAGTCATCAGTGTTTGTGCAGTGCTGTGTTGGACCGCACTTGTATTCACTGTATGGTCAAAATAATACTGAAGCATTCTTCAAAAGATCTTATTTTGTTTTCTGCCGAAAAAGAATGCCATACAGATTTTGAATGGCATAAGGACGGGTGAATAATTTAGGTTTGAGTGAACTATCCCTTTAAGATGTACAGTGCAAAGCTAATATACATTTCTGGTTTGATTTGAGTTCAAAATAGCTTTTGATTGTGTAAAGCTTTTGAATCGTAACATTTCAACATTTGTTATGTTCTATTGTTCTAGTTATATTCTATTGTGAATAAAACATTGGCTCATGGGATTTGAAATTATTTTAGTTCTCATTTCATTCACATTTAAAAAACATTTCCGGAATTTGGGTTGTAATATGAAATAAATATTACGTTTTAAAGTGAATATATTCTGCAATATTTCATTATATTTTGATTAAACAGCCAATATAGATGTTATATGAAGCTATTTTAGGTGACAACAAAATATTCTTACAGTGACAGACAGCACACACTCTTAAAAATAAAGGTGCTTCACGATGCTACAGAAGAACCTTTAATATCTGAAGAATCTTTCTGTTTCATAAAGGTTATTTGTGGCAAAAGAAGGTTCTTCAGATTATAAAAAGATAGAAAGAGATGATTCTTTAAAGAACCTTTGACTGAATGATTCTTTGTGGAACCAAAACATGGTTCTTTCTATGACATCACTTGAAGAACCTTTGAAGCACCTTTATTTTTAAGAGTGTACCGCTTTTGCATAAATTGAGACCCACCATCTATCATGATGAAAATAATTTAAAACTAAGTGTGTGTCTTGTATAAGACATTTAACTCAAGTTTGATATTGACTAGTTATGCTATTATTACCGCTGTATTATTAGTATTATTTTGATAGCTTTATGAGTACTTTAATCATACTGTATCACATTTACTTCATGAATTTCTAAGGCATCTAAATTATCACCGCGGTCAAAACCGCTGAAAACTTGCTCTACATGCCTTCTATCATCTGATCGATTTTATGCTTTTTAACAAAAAAGTGTGCTGTGGTACACGTGTTTTTGCTGTGAAATATTTACTGATTTTAAAAGTCAAAACAAAATCTTTAAGAGTCAAAATCTCAGTTAATTGCATTGCCCCCCAATAAAACCTACATAGCTTTATTCATAAAAGTAAGCATTCAAATATAATCTTAAGACATATTATTGGGAGATATAGATTGAAATCTGATATTTTCATACATTTTATGTAAGTAGCCTGGTATACTGTTATAAATATCAGAATTGTATCTATAGCATCAAATTGCATAAGTTTGCTTAGTGTGGGCCTCTGAATATGTTTTCTTTCCTTCTGGAATATGATAAACTCATGCTATATGAGCCATGAAAGCTGGATACATTAATACTATATACTCACCAAAAAACTGTGCAGTAAAAAAAAATTTAAGATCTTTGTCTAAAGCTTTAATAAACTGTTCGATTGGTAACACTTTACAAATAGTTGTAATTTGTTAACATTAATGTATTAACTAACATGAACAATGCATTTATTACACTATTTATTCATCTTTGTTAGTTAATGAAAATACAGTTGTTCATTGCTTATTCATGTCAATTCATAGTGCATTAACTAATGTTAACAAACACAACTTGTGATTTTAATAATGCATTATTTTTCATGTTTAGTTTATGTTAATAATGTTGTATGAACCTTATTTTAAGCATTACCAAAAAAAATCGTACTATTATTTCAAATGTATGCCATGCTTCAGTTACAAAGTTTTTTGCACCTTGGCTTCACTTCAGAAATGCTACAAAAGCGAAAAAAAAAAAAAACCGGTCTGAATAGGTCAAGATGAGTTGAAAGTCTTCCAAAAGCACTTCACTCTAAAAATCCCAGAGTCGCGTCCAGCTCAAGGCGTGAGCTTCTGGTGGTTTGGGTTGACATTTTTGACCACTGGAATCAAATCCCATGATGAGAACATCCTCCTCTTCGAGCTCTGCTGACAGAGGACGGTCTCCCTGGCGACATGCAGGCTGATGGCGCGCCCCCCCAACCTCCTTCAACGTGGACCAGGCGCGTACACGAAACCTGCGCAGCTCTCAGCTGAGCTGCATTTGCTTGGGAAGTGCCTTGAGCGCTGATCGGTGCTCGTAAAGACCGAGAACGCAACAGAATCAAGCACTCTTTATCCAGGCTGCGTGTAGACTGATGGTATGAACAATCACACATGATTTCAGGAAGTACTTTATTAGTTCCCTCCTCATGAAACTTGACTCAACAGGCAGTTGCAGAAAGTGAGTTGATGCCACAAGCGGCTCGACTGTTGTCAGCTCCAGTGCTCCGCGTCTCCGCTCAGGATGAACGGGACGTTTTTTAAAACCCAACGCTGTTTACGCACGGCGTTTGGCTCAACCGCAGTTCAGAACTCGCGGGGACACTAGTTGATTGCTGCACGGGGAACGGGAGCGAGGTGACCGCGAGCGACGGCCGGCGGGTCTTTAGTTCTCGCTCAGGACGAGCGCAAGCTGTTCGTTACGCGCGTGGTGCAGATCGCGGTGCTGTGCATTCTTTCGCTCACGGTGATGTTCGGGATCTTCTTTCTCGGTTGCAACCCTCATGATCAAGTCCGAAAGTATGGATCAACTTCCTGGTCAAGGACCGGAGACCATCCAACGAAGTGGAGGCGGTGATGATCGGACTGAGTTAGCCTGGTCACCGGCTGCAGGTCCGAGTGGAACTGGGAGCCGTGCCACGGAGATATGCAACTTACATGTTCAGTCCCTTCTGGAAAGAAAACCGCGGGTGGATGGACTGAAGCAAAGATGGCATATACAGATGCACCTTTACGAAACGAGAATGTATTTAATCATGTTACGTAGCTTTTTGTATTTGAGGTATTTTGCTTGGTGATTTTTTACAGTGAAGTGTTTTACACGTTTTTACCTCTGAAAAAAAAAATCTAAGTATGTATTTATTGCATTATGTTTATATACGCTACATTACAAATTACTATACCGAAATTAACCATGGTTTTTATTGTAGTTAAAGTGTAGTAAACCATGTGTTTTTTTTGACGGATAATTGATTACCATTTGTATAACCACTGTTTTAATACAAATAACCATGGTTAAAACTATGGTTTAGTGTAGCAAAACAACAACTTGTGCTTTTTCGACGGACCCGCGCGCAAAATTTGGTCTCAATGGAAAGCGCGTGAGCAACGTTGCCATGATGAATTCCTTTATTATTAGCCTACTGAAAAACCTGTTGAGACCTATACATGCCTGCATGAAAAAGTAGATTTACTAAGACCCTGCAGTCTTTTGTTTTGACTCTCTTTTGGTGGATGAGGGGTTCAATCCTTATTATTCAAGATACTCGGATTTCCCTCAAACCCACCATCCTGGTTTGTACTAGACAATCACTTCAGAGCAGGCTGTTTTGTGAACGGTGACATTTGCACATTGAATTGCAGGTGTTTTGAATTTAAAGATGTCAAACTGTCTTTTTCTTCCAGTTTGAGGGGGGGAGATGTTCATATCTGGTGGGGCTCTTGCACGTTTTCAAACACCTGCTGACGTCTCTCCCTCTGCATGCGCGTGCTCCGTGTGTCACGCACTCTCTAGTAAAGACCTCAATGCTGCATGGAGTATTTTGTAAACTGTATTGACTTGCAAACTTGAAGTTGTGCAGCATGCTTTGAATAAAATTGTTAAAACATTGCATTGCGTTTGTTTATCTTTAAAGGTCAACACTCAGTTCAGAACAGAAATAGGTGGCAATTCTTGCACATTTGAAAACAGTGAATAAAAAAGGTTGCATATGTAGGCCTCTGTAATATATGTATGACATTGCTTATTATGGTTAAATGCCTATCTTGCATATTTGACGTCTACATGCGTTCGATTCAGTACGTTTTTGTTTTTCACTGATGCTCTGTTGATTTCACTGATTCCCACTGTGGGAATCATTTTTTCTTTCCTTCATTTATAATTATGAATTGAACATTTGGGCAAAAGGTTCAAAAAGTAGCATGAAAAATTTAAGTCAGAGGGAAGAAAAATTATATTTTTAGGATTTCATAAAACTTTCCTTTTCATTCCAGTTTCCTGAAGCATAGTTATGAGTAACTGATGAATCGGTTTGCATTACAAAATACATACAAAATGTAAGTATTTTCTACATTCAATTACAGCAAAAGATGTGAAGGATGCAACTTCAACGTCCAGAGAAGGGTTATGCTTAGACAGAGTCAAAAGTAATCATATGTGGTGCCTAATTATTCCTTTTGACTTGGCTTTGATGAGAAACAATATTCTTTGATCATAACTTAATAATAATCCTGCTGCATTCAAAATGCATCTCACCATCAAAGACTTTGTTTCTTAACACCTTTAAACAAGTCAAACTTAAGTCACCATATAAATATAATCACATTTCTGTGTTGTGATCATTTTACACATTTCATTTTTAAAGATTAGCCTGGTAACACTTTAGAATAGGGAACACTTGTTAACTATTAACTACAACTTTTCCCTCAATAAACTCCTAATTTGCTGCTTATTAATAGTTATTAAGGTAGTTGGTAAGTTTAGGTATTGGGTAGGATTAGGGATGTAGAATATGCTCATGTAGAATAAGGCATTAATATGTGATTAATTACTACTAATAAATGGCTAATATTCTATTAATATGCATGCTAATTAGCATTTAAGAGACCCTAAAACAAAAATGTTACCATTAGTCTTAACTGTTCTCTTGTTCATTTGGCTGTACACACACAGATACAGATGAGGGCCACATAACGATTGATACAAGACGTCACACATTGTTCATCTAAAGCAATATCTACAACTGTTTAACAAGGAAAGGTGACGGATGGGGAACGGGAAGGGGACATGTGAGGAAGGCATATAGTATTATATTTCTGTAGATGACGTCTGAGTATGTCTCAGACCTCTGTCTCCTGCTCAGCGCTGAGATGTGATTTTTACTGCCCTCTTATCCTTTCCTCCATCTCCACTTCTTTTAATGGACTGTAAAATGGAGATAAGTAGAGAGAGATTAACAGAGCTAACCTGCTTCATAAAATATTAAATCGTACAAGCAGTGAATCAGCTTTGCAGTGCAGCACTGGGTGCTTTTATAAAATAATTAGCCAAATAAAAATTCAGGAACATGCGGACATGAATTATTGCACAAAGTGAAAACATCTGAAATAATTTTGTCTTTATTTTTGTGACTATTTTCTCTCTTACATATATTGTTGTCATTTTTGACGTGTGAATTAGATTTTTGCATTGCGGGTTTATTTTTAAACACAGTAATACGGCTCTTTTACATATTTTATTATACGTGACCATACTACACTGTTTTTTTCTTTTTTATATGCTTCCATTTACTGTTTTATTGGACAAGTTATGAGCTAAAATTACGCAAGGACTTGATTTTCAGTCAAATTTTCATCTCATACAGGAGTAAAATGCAAAACATTGCTGCACTATCCATGCATATACGTAATGGAGATGAATGTTTGAAATGATTTTGCATTAATATGACCACTAGATGGTACCAAACACCTGGTTCAACTTTAATATAAATATAAGCTCAATTAATGTTGAATAAATAAAACAAACTAATGGAATACACAGGGAAAAATAAACTATATGGCCTAAATAATGGCCATCATTTGTTAAAAATGATGATTTGTTCGATTGATTCTCTGTAAGGCAGAAGTTGAATTATTGAATACCTTTATCTGCACGTACATGTAGAATGCATGGCCCAAAGCGGTGTTCATTGGTGTCTGAACTTGCCTGCGGTGTCTTGATGAAACAGATTGCGTTTGCTGAAATGCTGAACACACTGGTCATCTGTCCTTACATGCCTGGGAATGGCTGTTTCCACTCTCAGTTTGCACAGAGTCAGAGTGAAAACAGAGCGGCACGCAGTAGTTTGGATCTATTACAATGGCACTGAATTTGATAGAAATTTGTGTGCCAGTTTTACTTCTAGCTTCCATAGCTGCGGGTAAGTTTGCCTTTTGTTAATGTTTGTTTAATTAATAACTCAAAAATGAGAAGAATGTGTGTGTGTGCTAATGTCGCAAATAGTTTTGTTATTTCCTGAATTTGATTACTCTGTAGCTTGTTTCAACACACTTGAGAGGCTGTAAAATTGAACCTTAAAGAAATGTAGGTGTACTTGACTACTATGTACTTACATTTAAATTCATATTTTGATACAATGCACTTATCGCATACATGCATGTTTTTACATTGTACTTATATTTAGAAAAATCTGTTGACCCATCCCTTAAAATGTCTTACCCATACCACCATACTAACCATACCCGTATATCCCACCTCAATAGCAGCAGGAGTGTTTTGCAATACAATATGATCACAATAAGTACATTATACATTTTTTTGATGTAAGTACGTCGTAGTTAAAGTAGGACCGAAATGTCTAGAGTAGAAAGAAACCACTTTATTTATTTAGTTTAACGATGGTCTTGTTTCTAGGCTCTAACATTTGCACTTCCAGAGGAGTGAGTAGCTGTAAAGAATGTTTGTCGATACATCCGACCTGTGCCTGGTGCTCTCAGGAGGTACAAAACAAAACCCCATCCACATATACTAAACACTCCTGCACAGACTAAATAATGGCTGCTTGAAATGCTTCCCTCTGATTGTTATCAATGTATCTGTCAGATCTTTGGAAAGGGAGGCTCGAGTTCGTCCCGTTGTGATCTCAGAGACCGTCTCATTCAGTCTGGTTGTGGCGTGAAGTTTATTGAGTTTCCAGTAAGCAGCATGAGGATACTTGAGGGCATACCCTTGAGCAACAAGGCAGGGGGTTCAGATGATATCACTCAGATCCAACCACAAAAAATCCACCTGACCCTCAGGCCAGGTATGCAACAAAACAGACCGTTATATTTCACTATGTTTACCAGTGCAATCCAATGGCATATTTCTCATTGCGCAGTTTAGGGAAAAATACTTTTCTTTAATATATAACTGTCAGACTTTGTCTTCCTCTGCCTGTGTTTCCTTACCCTTATGTGCCCATATCTGTTCCCCATCATTAGTTAATTAGTCTCCGTCTGTGTCTTGATTATGTCCCAGGTGTTTCCAGTTATGTCTCCCTATATATAGTCTGTTCTGCCCCATGTTTCCTGTGGATTATTGTTAATGTCATATGTGTCAAGCTCGTGTAGATGTCCTTACCTGTGTTCCTGTGTCTCCTCCGTTTGCTATTCATTAAATACCCCGTTTGTTACAATCCTCGTCTCCTCGTTCCTGGATCCCCGTGTGTACCGTGACAATATGTGATAATATTTTATCTCTTCAATTCATATATTTTTTTTGCAGCATGTTATTACTTGTTTCAAATGTCAATGTCTGCTTATGAACTGTTTGTGAACACATAAGAGTAGGAAAAGTCATGACGTTTTAAACCTGAAATGTAACTGTTAAGCAAGCGTTGCTTGAGCTAGTAAAAGGGCTTTAATGTCTCTCTGAGAGATCTTGTTCTCAAAAAAAATCCATGCTAATTTCTGCCAAAAGCTGAGTTTTGTCTTCAAATTTAGAAAGTTCTAACCCTTTCATCTGTCCCGTTTCTCTTCAAGCCGATTCAAAGAAATTCACTGTCTCTGTGAAGCAAGTAGCTGATTACCCAGTGGACCTGTACTACCTGATGGACATGACCAATACCATGAAGGACGACCTGCAGAATCTTTACACACTGAGCAATGGTCTGGCCAGTGCTTTACGGGAAGTCACCAGTAATCTGCGCATGGGATTTGGAGCTTTTGTAGACAAACCGCTCTCACCTTACATGTACATTTACCCTGAACAAGTCATCCAGAATCCTTGTTATAAGTAAGCCCTAATTCATTTCACATTAGAAAAGCACACGACGAACAGAGTGAGTGGACTACATTTAGTGCTTTCTGTTCTGACTGCTGTAGGTCTTCTGAAACCTGCCCACCACTGTTCAGCTATCGTAACGTACTGTCTCTGACGGAGCAGGTAGAGCGCTTCACAGAGGAAGTGAAGAAGCAGAAAGTGTCCAGAAACAGAGATGCCCCTGAGGGGGGATTTGATGCTATCATGCAGGCAGTAGTGTGCAAGGTGACACAAAATACACAAAGAGAAACCCACAAACAATCGGAGTAAAGCTGTTCTGTTAATAGTCTCAAATCCTGAAGAGAATTTGAATTTTGAGCTATATGCACATTATTTATTGGGGAAAAAATAATATGACATTAACCTTATGCTTGAATGATATTCCAGAGGGAACATTTCTTTACCCTTGTTGGTTCTCTTTACCCTTGTGTATGACCTCATTTCTCTTTCTTCCAGGACAAAATTGGATGGAGGCCTGATGCATCTCATTTGCTGATCTTCACAAGCGATGACAGAAGTCATTTGGCTTTGGATGCCAGGCTGGCTGGAATAGTCCAGCCCCATGATGGAGAGTGTCATGTCAACCACAACAATGAATATGACAAGTCCACTATACTGGTCAGCCAAACATAACTTGGGCAAATCTCTCTCTCTTTTAAGCAGCACTGTTGTTTTCAACATAGCTAATAATAGGAAATGTTTCTGGAGAAGCAAATTAACATATTATAATTATTTCTGAAGGATAATGTGACAGATTTACCATCACAGGAATACATTTAAAATCTAAAAATATATTAAACTAGAAATTTATTATTTTATGTTGCAATAATATTTCACAAAATAATGTTTTACTGTATTGTTTTAATCATAAATGCAGCCTTGGCGAGCATTCTTTTAAAACGTGAAAAAAAACACAGAGGGAGAGAGAGAGAGAGGGAGGGAGAGAGAGAGAGAGAGAGACAGCGAAAGAGAGGGAGGGAGAGAGAGAGAGAGAGAGAGAGAGGAGGGAGGGAGGAGAGAGAGAGAGAGACACGAGAAAGAGAGAGAGAGAGAGAGAGACGCGAAAGAGAGGAGGGAGAGAGAGAGGAGGAGAAGGAGAGAGGGAGGGGAGAGAGAGAGAGAGACAGCGAAAGAGAGGGAGGGAGAGAGAGAAGAGAGAGAAGAGAGAAGAGGAGGGAGAGAGAGAGAGAGAGACA
>QVTF01005971.1:0-28145 GCA_003573665.1 Oxygymnocypris stewartii | reverse complement strand
CTAATTGACCCTTATTTGGGTCAGTCGCCTTTTTAGGAAAGGTCTAGAACAGGAGATGGACACTGGCCAGGTTTTGAGTGGTGAATTGGGAAAAACTGGCAGCAGAGTAGACCACAGTTGATAGGCTAAGCACGTTTTGAGTCCTTGCTTGTCTGAGGTTTGTTTGTCTGTACCTGTGCCAATCTTAACGTGCTCATTGGTTAGCAAGACATAACTAAGGCACGTGCTATCACATAGGCAACAGCTGGCTCACTGCGATGTGGACAGTGTCAATATTATACATCTTTGTCCAGAGTATTGATGGTTAGAATGAGTTGAGTTAAGAGGGTGACATACAGTAGATGTTGACAGAATCCTCACTGGAACAAAGCGGAGTCTTTTTATTATTATTAATTTGCTTGAAAATGAACAGGCAACAAATCCAGACAATGGTCATCGCAAGTGTCGTAGTTTTCACTTGCAAATAGGGCTGGAAAATAAATTGAGATTATGTGGTGAAGATTTCAGTATTACATTTAGGTCTACAATTGTTGAATCCAAATGTTCCATTTACAGCCTGTTTTTTGGACGTGACAGCAACTATGACACCAAACTCCAAGACACATAAAGATTGCAACTTTCTTTGAAGTTTGTGGTTTCCCATGAAACAAATCACTGCCACAAGCTGTAGGTTGTTGCTATGCAGTTGTTAAGGTGTTTCAGCACAAACGTTGTCTCGGTACATGCTTAAGTACAATTCGGATTCTGTCTGAAACACAATACTTCTTGAATGTAGTGATGTGCCACTTGAATGAAGAGAAAAAAAACACTAGAGATGGACAGCTGAGCTATGACTCATCACTCCATTATAGCAGGAACGATGATGAACAGGTCACTCGACTGATATTTATGGATGGGTTTTTTTCTCGCCAGCCTGAACGCACTTGTCTGTCAAACTGGCATCGCCTTACACCTCACACTTACACTGATGTAAGTAGAATGGAATACAAGGTGAGGAGAGAGGTGTGAGACAAAAAGACAAAAACACAGGAGAAGACACCATTTATTGCACAACAACAATCGCTCAGCCTATTTATAAAAGACATGTCACTCTCCGCAGTTAGGAATACTGCAAACAAAACAGATGAATGAGGCATTGCAAGTAGCTCAGAAAGGAATGGGCAATGTCTTCCAACACCTTATCCATTCCAACATGAAACATGCGCAGAATTTCCACACAGGTTGTTTTGTCCTAAAAGGCAAAGGTGGCAATGCCTAAATGAACAAATCTGATAAAGAACTCTTTGGGCATGTTGGACCACTCAGCTCGTATAAATTAAGGTGCACCATATGTAAATATTATTGCACCTGTAATTTTTTACAAAAGATCTGATGAGTAATAGTTTTGAAAATAAGGTTATTAATAATAATTAGCTAGCAACAGCAAGTGGTACAAATAAAAGCTATATTAAATGTTCCATATGCCATTAACCTAAATACATTTCTGAAAAAAAGAGAAGAAGTCCACCACAGGTTCCATCATCAAAAATATTAAAACACTGTTTTGAACCTCCCACCTGCTATAGCGCACATGCTTGTTTGAGCCAGTGTTTCAGAGTGAATGCAAACCCAGTCGGGGAGAGATTAGCCGCATCTGAAGAGCAGCGCGGGGGCGTTAGCTTAGATACGGCTAATCTTGACACCTCTGTTTCTCTCTCCATCTCTCACTCTTTTGCCTCCGAGCGTTTCTGCTCTTTTCAAACGAGAAGGTCTGAAAATCGTCTCACTGGAACGGCTAAGGCAAGAAGCCAAAAGAAGCTCAAAGAGAGACATGGGAACACTAGTAGATACTTTTCCTCCAACTATTAAAAAGAGATGCAACAGTCAGCTGAGGACAAATGGGATCGGAAATCATTTGCAGGATTCTCATACAGTTAAAAACATGAATAATTCTGCAACAAATTAGAGGTCTATTGAGTGAGGAATTTATCGTGGAAAGACACCAATGCTTTTTTTATATGGTTTAACTTTTTGGATTCACATCAGAATATTTTCAGTATGTGTGTGTTATTCAAATGAAATGCAATCTTAATGCACAAAGAATGTTCTAGCACAGTCTACTCAAAATATGCAGCGCTGCTACCGAGACAGTGCTACCTTGTGCTTGCATACAATCTCTGTGAATGCCTTGTTTTGGTAATGATTATGAACTGTCGTTTTCTAACACTGCACCCTGGTCTACATCATAAAATACTATAGCCTATCTGCACTTAAAGAAACATCTTGCATGCACTGTAAATCAGTTAGCCATAAATGCCACGGTCATGGATTCTTAACAAAAAAACTGAATATTAACAGGGTTACTTGGCAGTAGTTTAGGTCAGTTCCATGTTCATGACTCTTAAGAGGAATAGTACATCTCTAACTCATGCCAGAAAAAGCCACGCTGTGAATCCAGGTCAGAGTGATATCATTGAGCAATAACAAGAAATGTTAGTGTTCTAGGAGGACCCAGCATGGGACATTTTGAAACACTTGACACCATTCACTAGGAAGCTAAGGAACAGTAACCTAAGATTTTTAACTCTTGTGTAGTGAAATAAATAATCGTTAATGATAGATCAGAGGTGGAAAGAGTACAAAAATATTGTACTCAAGTAAAAGTACCATTACATTACTGAAATTTTACTTAAGTACAAGTAAAAGTACCAGTCTAAAAATATACTCAAGTAAAAGTAAAAGTAGCTCATTTAAAATTTATCTGAGTAAAAAGTACTTAGTTACATTTTAACAATGGGAGGGAAAAATGGGATAGACCAAAAGATGTCAAACTCAGTACCTGGAGGGCCACAGCCCTACACAGTGTAGATATACCCTAATTAAACACATCTGATCCAGCTAAACTAATCATTTAGGCTTATTTGAAAACTACATGGTGTGTGTGTGTGTGTGTTGGAGCAGGATTGGAATTAAACTCTTTAGGGCTGTGGCCCTCCAGTAACACCCTCCAGAGTTTGACACACCTGGGATATGGGCCTATAAATCTCAAACTAGGTGTTTTTAATTAAATGAATCGGTTAATTAGAATAATAAGACATTTGGGCTGTTACCAGGCAAATTAAATCAGTATCAACAAATTCATCTTTGCGATGCAGAGGAACGCAGAAGCTTCATCTGACAGTGGCATTTAGATGTATTACACACTGACATGAATGCATTTAGCCTGCAGTTACAAATGCAGAAATAATGTTTTGATAAATAAGACATAAAATGTGACCCTGAACCACAAAAACATAAGGGTCCATTTTCCTAAATTGCGATTTATACATCATCTGAAAGCTGAATAAATCATATTTCCATTGATGTATGGTATGTTTATGATCGGACAATATTGAAAATCTGGAATCTGTGGGTGCAAAAAATCCAAATATTGAGAAAATCTCCTTTAAAAGTTGTTCAAATTAAGCTCTTAGTTTTGATATATTTACAGTAGGAACTTTACAAAATATATTAATGGAACATGATCGTTACTTAATATGCTAATGATTTTTTGGCATAAAAGAAAAATGAATAATTGTAACCCATACAATGTATTGTTGGCTATTGCTACAAATATACTCCAGCGACTTAAGACTGGTTTTGTGCTCCATGCCAGGGTCACGAATGTTAAATATTCATTTGAAATTAAAAAAATAATAAAATCAAAAGATACTTAAATGTAAATTAGAAACACACCAGTAGTGTCAGTAAGTCACTGATAGTGAGTCATTGCGGTTGAGCAAATCATTTAAACGGTTAATTCAAGGAATGAAACACGTCATTGCTCAGAGAGTCAGAGACGCAAAACTGTGTTTGGAATTATTTTTGTTGTCAAAATAGAGCAAAAACAGGTAATATGGTGTCTAAAACTTAAGTCTCTTAATTAACTTCTTGTTTTTTGAACTGTTGTAAAAAGAAAAACTACAGGCCTATGCAATCATGGTGATTTTTTGCGAAAAACGGCATTCTTCATGTGATGTTGACTTACTATATTAATTATATAAATATATACATTTTCTGCTTCTATATCTTCAATTTTGTGATCATTCTAAACGCATTTTAACAGACTGAATCACGCAGTTCAACATATCGCAGTTCACATATCGCGCCTAAAAACGCGTGGAAAACGTTTGTCGCTGCTAAGCAACCATCAGCTGCGCTCTCCGTTACACAAGAAGGAAATTTCGTCACATGACGTGCGGTGCGCTTGCGGCATTCTGAAAAGTTGAGATGTTTTATATCGATGCGGCGCGGACGCGCCTGGAAAAAACGAGCGCGTCACTTCCATTATGAGCGCGCATACCGCGCGTCTACATTTGAAATAACGAATTTGAGCGCGCAAAAGACGCGATATGTGAGCGGCCCCTAAATGCTCGCGCATGCACTAGTCTAATCTACTTGATTTCATGGCACACTGTTCAGAGTGTTTTGTTTGGGTTTTTGGCAAAATACTGATAATGTCAAATCGCACATCGTTAAAACAACAATTACTATATTATCACAGACGATATTGCACACCCTGCCCCACTGTCTTTTTGGCTCATTTGTGCAAAACCTTTTGTTAAACTGTCAAAGCTTAATTTTAACCACCAATGCAACGATGCAAGTATTTACCTTACGTTAACGTTACCTCTACATGCTTGCGAAGGGCGATGTCGAGATGTTATAAGCTGCTAGTTCGGTCTCCCGAGGCAAACACAGCTTACACTGCATAATAGAGCATGAATATATGGCCAGGGGTTCACTTCATTCCTTCGAGTTCAACTTCAGCAGAGTACGACGGGGTCTGGTTTTCAGTTGGGTCTGCACCATTAACGCCTGTCGTGTCCGTCTGCATCTTTCTTGTGATTTTCGCGCCAGTTTCTTCTTCTGCCCATTATTTACTGCTGTAGTTTCCACGGAGCGATTTTTTTTTACTCAGTAACGCATGTGTTTTAAAATGTAGCGAAGTACAATACTTCACACAAAATATACTTAAGTAAAAGTAAAATTACAGATTTAAAAAATTACTTAAAAAAGTACAAGTACACAAAAAAGCTACTCAATTACAGTAACGCGAGTAAATGTAATTCGTTACTTTCCACCTCTGTGATAGATACAATGCAATTTAACTTAATACATTACGTTTATATAGTACTTTTCTGGGTACTTGAAGCACTTTACATGGAAGGGGAATCTCCTCAACCACCACCAATGTGCAGCATCCACCCATAGGTAGTGCTGCTATGTGGTTTCTAAGATGTTCAAATAGTTTTAGTGCAATGCAGTTTCTAGTATGTTAAATGGGTTCTTAAAAAGCCAGGGAAGAGGTCTTGGGCAACTATCAAAGTACCTTGTTCAAGGGCACAACAGTCATGACTTTCACCTTGTGGAATTGAATCAACCTTCTGGTTACTGTAGCTCTCAACCAATATGCAACACTATCCTAAAAACAGAGAGAAACAAATGTAATTTACTCTTTGCTAGCATTAACTTTTATTTTACTGTTTGAATAGGTATGGTTAATCAAAGCTGTTGCCCCATTTGTTTTCAAGCAAGAAAATTACCTTTCAAAAAGTCAATAAATCCCTCCTGCCCTACCCAAGCCAACTCAGCTGAGGCTGCAGAGAGATAACAAGGTCGATATATGACCATCCCAGAGGGACATATCAATAACTTCCATTCCAAAATCACGGATGAGCTCGTCCACATCAGCTGACCCACATTTTACACATGAACAAACAGCTAGGACACATAAACATGCTCATTAAAATGAAGAAGACTGAAAATTGAAATCTGATCCTGGAGAAAAGAGATTTCCCTTTGATATTTGATATTCAAATATACACAAGATATGAAGGAGAGATGTTTGTTTTAAGAGGGGAAAGAAAGGGGCATCGGAGTGTGGAGACATGCAGTGATTTGCTTTGTCCTTGTGTTGACTGATGCGAATAAGGCTTGCTCACACACACATAGTCACGAACAACCTGATGACGCATTCAAATGTCACCTCCAATATTCTAAATATAAGAGCTCATGGATTATCTGAAACCAGCACGCTTTATATGACAGCATAAATGCATTAAAGTTTCAGTCTGAACAGCGGTAATAATCTTTGTTAAAATGTTTTAGTTATTGACATCCATGACGTGCAATCTCATAACACCCCAGGGTGTGAAAAACAACGCAGATGAAATCTGTTCAGTCCTCTTTAGGGTGAATAAATGGAAGAATCTGTAATTGCTTTATAAATAACACATCTCTGTGAAAAATACATATTTGTAAAAATAAAGATTTAATTACCTTTATGCAGTTTCAAGGAAGAAACAAAGAGTGAAAATAGAATAAATTCATTTATTGACCATATTCCAAACTGAAATATAGTTTATTCACAAATATATTACATTAAAAAGTTCACTAGATATTTCAATAACAAACATACATGCATGTGTCTCATTTTCTCACAGACTCACAGGAAAGTCTTCCACATCCTTCTTTTGGACTTTCAGGCCTGCAGGTCTGTAATTTTCCTCTTTTTGTAGTTGATAACTAGACTAGAGGCAGTGAGATGAGAGGACCGGCCCTTTTCCCACAGTTGGAAACTGTTTAGTCCACTCTGGCCTGCCTTAAACAAGCTCCTCTCTAAGCAGTCCAAGCGCTCCACCAGCGCTGATGTGTCTTCATTGTAAGCGTTCTGGGAAGAGTCCATGGTCCGGCGGAAACGACCAATGAAGGTCTGATAAGAGAGATAGGGATAGCATATAGATTTTATGGAGGCATACGTATACTGTATATAGGATGCAGAGACAGTTCTCTAGATTTATCAGTTAAAACAAGCATTTAAGTCGGTTCAGCTGCAAAATAGAACTCCTAAATTTGAATAAAAACGCCAGTAATTAATGACTAAAACTATAAGACAAAAAAATGTATTTGCAATTTTATAGACATAATAGAAGAATTTAGCCATGTTCATGCTCAAAGTTACCTTGCAATAATATACAGTACCAGCCGTAATAACTATGCAGCAGACATTTAAAGCCCTAAATTTTACCTGAACTTAACATAGAGCTTGAATGGTGTTCATTGATTGAACAGAAATGTATGTCCTATTCAACCTAGTTTATCAGTCTGCCCAGCAACTAGTCAGTACTAGTAATGATTTTAAACGCACTGCACCCTCTACTGGTTGAGGTTCGAAACAACAGATGGATTATTACTCATCCCTCAAACATGATATCAGCATGTGAAGCTGTGAACCATAACACCAAGCTAGCTTTCTTCTAACCACCCATTACTAATAGGATAACATAAATGAAACAACTCATATATTTTATTGTTAACCTTTACATAATGGCTTTTTACAGCCATAATTGTGTATTGTGTGACTATATATATAGACCTGCTCACCTGGAGGATGGTTTTAGCAATCTCTGGGTTTTCTGGGCTGGCAAAATGTAACATCTGGGAGCCTAGACCATAGTAATACGGCCCCATTTTGTGCAAGTCTACAACAGTGGGATCTGCCCCAAACACTGTTCTCCAACCCTCACGATACACCTTTGGAAACTCCACGGACAGCACTCGCCTCTTTCTTTCATACAGGCCCTTGGCCAGCCACAGTGGCATCTCCATCTTTGTGCCCTGAAACATAAAAACACAAATATAAATCAATCACGTACAAAACATCTGCGCCAAAAAAACAGAACCTCTTTCTTATATGAAGTTAACATTAAACCACCATACAAATATGTCGTGGTCAGGGACTTATATTTAGGGTTGCAAAAAGCTGGAACATTTCCAATAAATTTCATAAACATTACAGAAATTTTGGAAAATTTCCAGGATTTTTGGAATCTTCTAGAGATCTTTGCAACCCTACTTATATTTAATGAGTATGCAAATACATTTATATCCATGATACTCAGTCCAACAAACATAAACACCAAACTGACTTTTTCAAATCCAATATTAGTGTTAACAATATAATTTCATAAATAATTCCACAGTGCTGTTTGTATTTGTAACATTATGTGGTGAAGATGACAGTTATGGAAATTAACATTTGGCTAATAAAACAACTTGTCCTTTTGTCTTGTTAAGGCTAACTTCATAGCATTTTATGCACATTAAACAGACAAAATATTTTCACAATTTTGCACAACTTGAAGAATTTACAGCTTGGTTGCAAATGATGCCTCAAATAAAAATGCACAAAACGATATTTATCTTTCATACTCTTCACTTGCACTGTTGTCTCACTTGTAAAAAGTACAATAACTTTTGTTAAAACCTTGGTGATGCAAAACTGTTGATCGTGTAACGTTAGGAGATAATGCTATAATTGAGAACATTTATGAAAAGTGTAAAAAAAATGATCTAATCGAAAATTTTTCACTTTGGTTAATATATTTAAACGTCATAACTTTGAAATGGTTTTAGGATTTATGTAGATAGATTAGGACTTAATATCTGATGTTAAAAATATGTCAATCTTCAACAACAATAACATTTGAATAGTCTAGCAGTTCAATGCCTTTTAATGTTACCTTTATTTAACAAACTATCTTACTTTCAACTCACTGTACACAAAAGTACTCCAAATGGTATTAAATACTTTTATAAACGTTTTAAAACAAACATTAATGATAATGTCTTCGAGTACCTCTGATATGTCGCGTGTCTCGCTGGATTTCTCGATGAACCCGAGTCGCGGGAACGCGCTCTCAGTCCTGCACGGCAGCCGCTCGTGAGAAAGTAAAATATCATCGAGAGAAAAGAAGTTCTCCTCCATTCCGATCCCCGGGGGAACAGGCATGTAAGATTGTGAGTCCATTTTTATTGTTTATCAGAGAACTCTAAATACGCAAACAAAACTAATAGACAGTAGAAAAAAAGAGGAACATGTCAAAACAACAGCACTGTAGGAGCATTTGGCGCGCAACTTCAAATGAGAAGTAATAGAGCATCGAGCACGAGGAGCATCGAACAGACGCGATCAGTCGATAACAGAGCGATGAAGACAGACAGCAACTCAAATCCTCTTTGATTTACAGCAAACTTATACTTTAAAACATGCTAAAAATAAAAAAAATAGGTCAGTAAAAAAACAGCAACAAAAAAAACACTAGTTTGGTTGGCTACTGTACTTATTTTATTAGACCATAAAATCGTTTTAATCAGCAACGTTCTTTTTAGAAAAAATCTCAAATATGACAATTATAAAATAAGGTAAAGGTATTATAGTTAAGATATTTAATGTTATTTTAGATAATTCATTCTACTTTCTGCATTGTGTTTGTGCAGATCAAATCTATTTTTACTGATCAATAAATCTGCCGTGTGCATTTATCACTTTGTCCATCAGATGTCACTATTTCTTTACTTTACAAACAGACTAATTACAGTGATTTCTACTGTTTGACAAAACTGGAAATTATTACAAGAATTGTCTCATCTAAACATTACAATAGTTTGGCAGTGGCCTGTCATTAAACAAACTTATAATATGAATATCTTATTAGTTATGGACATCATATTCAAAGTTTGTTTACAACACTATACACTATAAGGAGACACTTTTAAAACTTTTGAAACGTTCAGTTTCTGTACATGAATAATTCTGTCTAAAGATCTCAGGTAATATATGTTCTCTAAATGGACTGCCACACAATCGTGTGATTTTCATCTTCATACAAATGCCATTATAAACTCAAATCCACTCATGAAGAGGCGATACGAGGTCACTCTCTTCTTTTAAAGAGAAAAGACAGTATTGCAGTTATAAAAGCCACAGTCAAATTTACAGTTTCATTTCATCTCTTTATGGACATAAATTATGGTTTTATTTAGGCTATTGTGTACATATCTAAATATTATCCATAAGTGATATTCTCAAAATGGTCCTCGGTGTGACATTGCTCAATGCCCTGAACACATTATACTTCGACTAAAATGTTGTTGTATTGTGAGATAGGCAGGCAATAGGAGATAATATAATAATCATATACTTTATATTAATGTTTAAAAGCTTCGGGGGAACCAAATGTAATAATTTATATCACTGTCTATGGTTGTTATGGTCCTGGTTACAAGATCATGTCTCTAAAAGATTTAAGTAGGTTTTATGCAATGCACACTATGATATTAGTGATGTGGTTCATACATCATTTATGAATGCAGAAATATTAATAAGCATTATATATTGATTTACTGCAAGCGATGAGAAAAAATGCTGAGATAGATGCTTTGTCTTACTGAAAGTGTATTTGATTGTGTTGCTTATTATTTGATTTTATATTGCATTTATCTATCAGCATGTGTGTGTGTGTGTGTGTGTGTGTGTGTGTGTGTGTGTGTGTGTGTGTGTGTGTGTGTGTGTGTGTGTGTCCAACTTTCTTAGTATTTTACTTTTTCCTGTTTATTGTTGTGTGTGAATCAATGATTTGTCAATACACTAAAACAATAATGCCATTAAAGTACTTTGAAACTGCAAACTGACAGAGATGCAGATATCCGTTTGTGATCATTCAACTAAACCATGGTTTTCCTTCTGTAACTCTCAAATGCCCCGAGATTGAATGGCTTGCTCACCTAATACACTCACATTTGGCCCCATTATGGAGATGAAATGCTATCGTTTTCCTCTATATAGCAACTCAAGCATTTATTAGGCCTCCGACTGAATTGTTGCAAATGAAAACATGAGGAGTAGGCTACCAAATTTAAATCATGTCTCTGTGTTAACTTCGTAAACGTTACTGGGTCACATCTCATGTCCTCCTTTGACACCAGATCACCGAGCGGCTGTTGGGGGCGAGACGTTGTCTGCGTAAAAAAAGAAAGAACACTTCTTAATAATTGATTGTTTGGGCTAAATATTGTAAATCCATGCTCGCGTTTACAACACATCTCGCCACTGTTAATCCGCGTATGCGCAGTAACTGCCTCTATTGTCTCCCAGCAGCAGCGGCGGCGGCGCAGCGACACACGCTGAACCGATCTCCAGGCAGACGGAGGGGGGACGAGCGGACCTCTGGACGTGTACACTGCCCCGACGGGCATCATGGCTGGTGTATTTTGAGTCAGTCCTCTCTGAATAAGAGAGAGCTTTTGTATTCAAAGTACTGCGGATGTGTTGTTGCGCCTGGTGATTTTGGGCAGGCTGTTCTGTCAGTTGCTTTTAAGCGGAGAACGTGTTGCGTTTTTGCTCGCGCGAACGGCTTTATTATTACCCCCTTGTTCCCTAAGGTGATTATTGAGACTTTAGGTCCATGATTCGACCAGGAGAATGGGCTGTTGCGTCGGCGAGACACAGCTGTTTTAGTCAGACTTGACAACCGCGGATTTTAGCGCTTGTTTTGGTCGCTTGTTTGAAGGAGGCTCGAGAAGCGCCGCTGGGCGATCCGTGACACCCTTTCCGCGACACCCCCACCCATCTTTAGCGGATACTTTTGGATGGGGGGCAAACAGAGCACGGCGGGGCGGCCCCGGGGAGCTTTTCCCGGTGTCTCGACGGATGACAGCGCGGTGCCACCCTCGGCCCACTTCGGACACTACCGGCCAGGTGGCACGATGGGACTGCGCAGCCGCTCGGTGAGCTCCGTGGCGGGGATGGGCATAGATCACAGCGCCACGGTGCCCTTCGGGTTTTACACCCCTAGAGCAACAGACTCGGACAGAGCCGGAGGGGGGTCTGCCTCGGATCCCGTTCATAACGGGAATGGATACCAAGGAACGGGTGGCGGGCACCACACGGACGGTATGCTTTACCTGGGATCCCGAGCGTCGTTGGCAGACACTTTGCCCCTGCACATCGCGCCCCGATGGTTTAGCGCCCATAGCGGTAATTCAATTCAAGATTATTTGTATTGCGCTTTTTACGATACAATCGTTGCTAAGCAGCTTTACAGGAAATTAAGTTTCTACAATATATTTATATATTGTAGAAACTTAATATATTTAACGTATGGCAAAATGTGGTTATTTATGTATAGAGTTGGTTTCCTCTGTGATCCTCTGCCGGGTTTGCATCATCTCTTCTCAGGTGTTTGGTCATCTCAGATAATTTAAGGGTAGGGTAAGGGTAAGTGATAACTCAATCTCCGCATAAACAGGGCGCAGTGGCACAAAGCTACATCGATGCCACCACATGTAGTACGGAATATCACTTGAGGCACGCTGCTGCTCCAGTTTCCGCGCCGGCGGGAGGGTAATGCGCAGCGCACGAGACCCGTCTGACCAACGGCTGGACTCGACTGGCGCGAATCGACGTGCCAAATCTTACTTGGACAATTAGCCGATGATTACGGGGGGGGGGGGGGGTCAATGTTATCATCCGCTTAGCTAGAACCACAATATGTCTCTGTGACTGGATTTTGTTTCATTACTTTACCGATTTGTTTAGCGACTTTTTCCGCATGGTGCATAGTTATGTCAGTAAGGTTTGTGTGTGTGTGTGTGTGTGTGTGTGTGTGTGTGTGTGTGTGTGCGAGCAAGTCACTGATTCTATTATTGAACCGATTCGTTAAAAACTCCTGAAGAGTTGCATTAAGTAACTTACATTATTTGAACTATAATTATAAGTCAGCATATTCATCATAGATAATTTGCACCTTTCTCTTCTCTGTGAAATCGATATTAACTCGCTTGACAAATTAAGCGAACAACAGTCATTTTATCAGCGTAAATAATCATAATAGATACCCAGCCTATTTTTCACGACTCGTTGAGTTCATTCACATTGAAATGTCTCATTCTTTGTTGCTCGGAGTCTTGGTCAGACTCGTTTAGTGCTTCAAACTGTAGTTTCAGCCAATAAAACGGTCTATCACAACCAGTACTCGAAAGCTACATATTCTTATATCAGTCCTCTCAGACAGTCCCTTGCCTCTAAAGGAAGACAGAAATATGAGTCAGCACATGGAAGTGAACAAGAACGATTCATTCACGACTGAAACACCACTGCCAGGCTTGTCAAGGCCTGAGCTGCAGCGCTCTGATGCCTTCCAGCTTCAGTCTCTCGGTGCTCGTTAAGCAAGCCCCAAATGTGGCCTGCCAGATGTAAACAATTTGACTCCGTTTTCCCTTAAAGGTTATTTCACTGACACCAAATGAGGTGTCCTTCATTTTCAGGGAACGTAGCTCATGTTAACAGGTGAGGCGTTCAGCCTTGAATGTCATGGTGTGTGATTTGGCTTCTAAACGGTGATCACCCACAGGTTGCTACTGTGAGTTAATGAATGTCACAGTGAACACAAGAGAGGTCAGGTGCCTTTCTGAAGGGTGGGGCTCAGCCTCAGGGATCATGAGGGGAAATGGTTCTTGGAAAAGTACTGTCTGTTCCCCTGTGTTTGAAAGACTTAGTAAATAGGTTTATTCTCATCTCAGATTCATCTGAAACGCTGACTTAAACATACACACTCATATCTATAATTTAAAGCTGCATAAATTTGAATACATTTACTCTGCAATTTTATTTTCCTCTTTTAAAGAGATAGTAATCTTTTATTCACCCTCATGTTGTTCCAAACCTGTATGCATTTATTTCATCTGTAGAACACAAAAGTAGATATTTTGAAAATGAATAGGGTTTTATGGTTATACAGTGTCAAAAAAATCATCCTTCAAAACATATTCTTTTGTGTTCCACAGAAAAATGTCATACTGTAAGTACATTGTACTGTAACAATTGGATTTGTTAATTGTTTTACTCTATTTTGTAATAAAATGGTCCTTCTCAATCAGTATACTCAAAAGGTACATATTTATTCTATATCAGTCCTTTAAGACAATAATCTGTTGGTTTGTGCATCCTAATTAGAAGCAGAAACATTAGCTCAACCGATCTGCTTGGCTGGCCAATGGCAGATGGGGCGAGTGTTCGGGAAACCTGTTTGACACTCATTATTTTTACAATTAGTTTCAGCCAGTGGCACAGAAAACTCACATTACTCACAAACTACTGCACATTTATGGTTTACAGTTTTGTTGTTGGGCTATGTCAGGAAAAAAAAATTAAGTGTATAGATTTGATAAGCGGTAAGCTTATATTATCTGTAGAGCCATCAACCCCCTACAGGCTCTAAAAGCATGAATGAGCCTGGATTCAATCAGTGTCTTACAAGTAAATTCTGTTTATTCCTCACTAGGCAAACAGTAGTTTGGTTTACACGAGTGGCTGGCCTACTTGCAACACATTGTTGAGAACTTTAAACCTAACTGCTTTATTCATTTATCTCCTGTGTCAAACTTCATGATATTTACAGTAAATGCATTACCATTGACCATCTTTGGTGAGGTGGAGTCAGCTTTCCTTCTTTCTTTCTATTCAATACATTTTCATGCAATTCTATATTGTTATGTACATCCAAGCCATTACTAAAAAAAGGAACAAATATATAGGGAAACGACAGGATTCAATCTACTGGTTGTTGATTGGGTAGAGGCAGATCTTAATGCGAACATGCAATCGATTGTAAGAAAAGGATGATATATATGCAGACTAAATAATTAGAGTAGTCCGACATACATTACCAGAGAGAAGTCTGTCATTTCCCTGGAAGATCTTGTTTTTAATATTTTTTTGTTAAAAAGCATGCGGTCAAAAAATTATTGTTCAAAATAATGTCAATAATATTTTTTTCTTATAAATAGATTTAGGTTAGGGTTTAATTCTGACTTTAAAGGGAAAATAGATAAAATCTGTGAAAAACAAACAATATGTATCTGAAAAAGAAAGTTATGCTAGTTGTGCAAACTCACTGCCACACTATGATTTTCTGAAAAAATATATTAATGTATTATTAACTGCAATATATAAAATGCATTCCTATATATCAGAAACTAGTGCTTACATTTTTAAATATACTGCAATATGTTCATGGTCCAAATATAACTATATAAACATACATATATAATGTAGCAATGAAGATAAAAACTGCACTATATTTTTACATGTAATAGCTTTATTAAAACAATTCATTTCTGAATAATTTAATGCTTGATAACTATCTCACATTACACATTTAATAGATGAAAAAATGTGATTGTATAAATACAATAGCTGAAAACTTTACTGCATTTTTTTTCTTACATTTTGGATTTTTGAACAATTGTATATCTTGTTAAAGTCATGGCAACATGGTCGGTTGAAAATTAGATTTGACATTTACAACTTAATTGACTACTTAATTGAGTACTTTATATAAATAAAAATACATGCATATACTGTATTATCACAATACAGGTGCATCTGAATAAAATTAGAATGTTGTGGAAAAGTTTTAAATAAATTCAATGCACACAGACTGAAGTAGTTTAAGTCTTTGGTTCTTTTAATTGTGATGATTTTGGCTCACATTTAACAAAAACCCACCAATTCACAATCTCAACAAATTAGAATATGGTGACATGCCAATCATCTAATCAACTCAAAATACCTGCAAAGGTTTCCTGAACCTTCAAAATGGTCTCTCAGTTTGGTTCACTAGGCTACACAATCATGGGGAAGACTGCTGAACTGACAGTTGTTCAGAAGAAAATCATTGACACACTTCACAAGGAGGGTAAACCACAAACATTCATTGCCAAAGAAGTTGGCTGTTCACAGAGTGCTGTATCCAAGCATGTTAACAGAAAGTTGAGTGGAAGAAAAAAGTGTGGAAGAAAAAGATGCACAACCAACCGAGAGAACCGGAGACTTATGAGGATTGTCAAGCAAAATCGATTCAAGAATTTGGGTGAACTTCACAAGGAATGGACTGAGGCTGGGGTCAAGGCATCAAGAGCCACCACACACAGATGTGTCAAGGAATTTGGCTACAGTTGTCATCAGAAGCGTCTTACCTGGGCTAAGGAGAAGAACTGGACTGTTGCCCAGTGGTCCAAAGTCTTCTTTTCAGATGAGAGCAAGTTTTGTATTTCATTTGGAAACCAAGGTCCTAGAGACTGGAGGAAGGGTGGAGAAGCTCATAGCCCAAGTTGCAGTGTTAAGTTTCCACAGTCTGTGATGATTTGGGGTGCAATGTCATCTGCTGGTGTTGGTCCATTGTGTTTTTTGAAAACCAACGTCACTGCTCCCATTTACCAAGAAATTTTGGAGCACTTCATGCTTTCTTCTGCTGACCAGCTGCTTATGAATTATTCTTATTTGTTGAGATTGTGAATTTGTGGGTTTTTGTTAAATGTGAGCCAAAATCATCACAATTAAAAGAACCAAAGACTTAAACTACTTCAGTCAGTGTGCATTGAATTTATTTAATACACGAGTTTCACAATTTTAGTTGAATTACTGAAATAAATGAACGTTTCCACGACATTCTAATATGTTGAGATGCACCTGTATATATTTCCCTCATAACTGAGTACATACATGTTGCCAAATAAATGTGAATATACATGGTATATGTATGCTCAAATAAATATAGGCACACATAGAACCATATTTTATTGCATGTATATATATATATATATATATATATATATATATAAGGATAGTATTGAATATAAAATTAAATATTACAATATATAAATATATTGTCACATATTTTTCAATATATGGAAAGGAGCAAATCCTGAAGTATTGTTCAGTATATTGTAATATATTAACACATATTAATCATTATATTTTCAGTATGCAATAAGTAATTTAATATATTGATTGTTAATATGTAGGAAAATATTTTATATTTTATATAGGTTGTTGCTAAGATGTTCTAAAGGGTTGCTAATGTGTTCTAGGTGGTTGCTAGGGTATTGCTAGGATGTTATTATGTCCTCAGGTTCATTTGATATTCTGATCCTATGATACATAATTTGTTATTGCTTGCCAGGAGAATATGATTTCTTAGAAAAGTAGCACACCTCTCCTCAACAAGCCGCATGACTTGAGATTTCATTCATGTTCGTATCACAAACGTGTGAGATGAATTATGGGCTGGAAAATAAGCATGAGCAATCATAGTAGGGATGTTTTTCTTAGCAAGCACCACTAATCATCAATAATTGCCTTTATTTTAAGACACTGGTGATTTAAAGTTGACTCATTGATAGTTATTTTTTGAGAGGAAGTTGTTCAGAATAATTGTAGGCTCATTGTGTTAGAAGCAGTGTTTATTTTTCCAATTCCAAAGTGGTATTTCTTGCTAAACTTTTTGTTGAAATTATGACTTTCATTTCCATTCTGTGCTGTCATGGCAGTTTTCACACACTGTAGCCAGTTTGCTTATTTCAAAGCTGGTCCACTCTATTCATGTTAAAGCTGTAGCGTTTGTGTTGAAGGCTGGCCAACTCACCTGTTTGCTGCACACAAGCAGATTAAAAGCAACAGTAATCGCTCTGCTAAAAGTGCTCTGTTTAATCATTATTGCTCACCCATTAGAAAAATAATTTAATCATTTACTTGGCCTTCGCTGCTGCATGATTGATCTGCATGCATGATCTTTTAAAGCAGCCCTCATTTCACAATGGAAGTCTTTAAGATGACATTTTAAGTCAACATCAACATTTTGCATTAATTACAACCGAAACAGAGTGTTACGGCACTGGTTTTAGTGGCAAGTCTTTTAGGAATGTTGGGATTGTAGAACATCTGTGCTGATCTGTCTGGCGGCAGGATTCAAGAAATATAGGTCACTCTCTCAAATTATTTCTGCTTTTCTTTGCCTCACTGGTCTCTCTCTCTCTCTCTCTTAGCTCAGGGTTTAATACATTTATGCAAAGACACAGATGCACATACACATGCGCAGCATCTAACTGACACAAAAAGAAGACACAAAGTCCCAAAAACAAAATCAGACACGCACGTACGCACAGATATACAGGATTTGTTCCAATCGTCTGGTAGTGTCTCTGAAGTTGACTTCACGGAATATTCTGCCATGTTGAGTGAAAGAATGTGAGGGTTGAGCTAAAATGAGGGGTTTTGAGTAAATCATTTTGTACCATATACTGAATGTCGTAGTGTAAATAAACGTTTTTAAATTGAATTTATGTGATTATGAAAAAACTTTGCTAGATTTAGAGGGACTAAATTTAGGAGTTTAAATATTGCAGGGTTATTAATAACTTCTGAAAAAAAATACTGTAGATATATATTGTGTGTGCCAAATTATTGTTTTATATATTATGTATATAAGATATAAGTAATTTAAAATATTATATTGAATATTGAAATGTAAATAAATTATATAGGGAATTAATTTATATGTAATCAAATTACATAAAAAATGAATTGCCAATTCTATATAAATATCTATATATGTATACAGTATCTATCTATCTATCTATCTATCTATCTATCTATCTATCTATCTATCTATCTATCTATCTATCTATCTATCTATCTATCTATCTATCTATCTATCTATCTATCTAGTTATTCTGCTGAAGTCAAATGTTTACTCAAGTTTAATGACATTGCCATTGAACTTCTACACATATCCCCTTCTCAGTGGACAGGGAGAAGTGTACACTGTGTAGGGCCCCTGTGAATCGGGAGGCAGCTACACACTTCAGAGTTGAAGGATGTCGGCTGTTGCTGTGACAACCCCGTCGCTTGCCACCGCTGTTTTCAGGCTGCAGTCTTACATGCGGCCTCAACAAGCCTGCCCACCCCCACAACACTCGCACATTCATTTCACTGAGACCCAGAGGGAGGGAGAGCGAGCACGAGAAACAGAGAGACATTTTCCCCCGCCCCGTCACTCACACTTCCTGCATGTAGCGGCTCCTGTGAATGACAGCTACCAGAGCTCCTTCAATGAAGGAGAAGCCACTAGTGCAAACAACCGGCCAATTAGAAGGCTGTGACAACAGTTTCCATGGAGTGGCGACCAAACCTTGCCATACAGTGGAGACCAGCTAAAGATAAACCTGTTACATGCACAAGGGCGGCTTGTGTCGCCCCAGGGACTTTTTGCAATGTAGTTTTTTGCCATTGTGTGCTCACTTCCTTGTCTTTTGAGACCTTACACATTGTTATGTGATCGTTCGCACGCTAGCGACGAGAAAAATATACCCCTGTCATTTCTCTCAAGGGCCAAAACAACATCTTGTAATCAGGAAGTTTACAGAGGAAAACAGTATGTCTGCATCTATAACCACACACACACACTCCATGTCGTTATCTCCCTCTCGTTCTGCTGTTGCCATGGAAACAGCTGTTCTTTTCCCTCTGAAGGTAATAAGTTGAAACTAGTTGAGGAGAGTTCGTTCTGATGTCATGTGAACACGTTACACCCATGTATGGGCATCCTGGCCGTTCCATTCAGGAGCGTCGGAGGCTGTGATTCAGATGGCCCTCCGATGGCCGCCGCTGATGTCGAGACACAAAAAGCCTCCTTGCAGACAGCGTTCTTTGAGAGCTGATAAGTGATGAAAACAACATGCAATATTGATTTGTTTTTGTCGCCGCTTTTGCTCTTTTATGCGCTATATCTCTGCGCTTCGCATTTAAATGCATTTCTGTCTTGTAACCTTCTTACAGTATATTTTACATAAAGATTATTGTCAGTGATGGATAACAAGTGTCTGATTAACTGACAAGTGTTAGTTTCTTCTTATGTCATTTGTTTTAATCTGGAATTGTCATCCACATGTTACATGTTGGATGTTGGTGAGCTGGCGTTCCTGACCCAGTTTCCTATCTGGCTTAACTAGAAACATTTATTAGTCATCAGCATTTATTGTGGTTAACATAATTCCTTAACATTTCTAGAGCTTATCCATGTTTTTGTTGTTGTTGTTGTTTTTGCACTTTAAGAAATTATTGAAATTGCAGCTATTTAAATAGATAATATTTGAAAGATTTAGGCCCGGTTTCATAGACAAGGCTTAGACTAAGCCAGGATTAGGCCATTGTTCAATTAGGACATTTAAGTCATTTTTACAAATGTGCCTTAGAAAAAAACATTACTGGGGTGCATCTAAAGACAAAACAAAGGCACTGGTATGTTTTACGATCGGTCAGTGCAAGTTTCTTTCAGTTGAAACAGCTCAGACTTACATTTTAGTCTAGGACTAGGTTTAAGCCTTGTTTGTGAAACCGGGGGTTAGATTCCTTGATGTCATTTAATGCTCACTTAAAGTTAATCTTTAAAACATTCATATTTTAGTAATAATTAAATATAATTTAAAAGTCAGTTAGTTATTTTTAAATGTTCTCTTTTGCTCACCAAGGCTGCATTTATTTGATCAAAGATACAGTAAAACTGGAAAATTGTGGAATATTATTGCAATTTAAAATTATTGATTTATATTTGAATATATTTTAAATTATAATGTATTCCTGTGATATTACAGCTCAATATTCAGCAGCATCACTCCAGTCTTCAGTATTCTTCAGAAATCATTTTAAAATGCTGATTTTCTGCTCAAAAAAACATTTCTTATCATCAATGTTGAAAACAGATGTGCTGCTTATTATTTTGGGGAAAACCATGATATATTGTTTTCAGGTTTCTTTGATGAATAGAAAGTTTAAAATAACTGCATTTCACTTAATATAAATATTCTGTAATATTGGTTTTACTGTCACTTTTGATAAATTTAATGCATCCTTTCTGAATAAAAGTATTATTTATCTATTTTTATCTTTCCTGATCCCAAATTCTGAATGTAATATAGTTATTTATTTAGAAAAAAACTGTCCATTTTTATTTGTATTATTATTATTTATTTTATTTATTTGAAAAGAGACCATGCACAAATTTAACATAAATGTGACCCTGGACACCACAAAACCAGTCTTAAGTGTCAGGGGTTTTTTTTATTGAGATGTATACATCATATTTAAGCTGAATGAATAAGCTTTTATATTTATGTATGATTTGTTATGATAGGACAATATTTGGCTGAGATACAACTATTTGACAATATGGAATCTGAGGGTGCAAAAAATTCTAAATGTTGAGAAAATCGCCTTTAAAGCTGTCTAAATGAAGTTCTTAGCAATGCGTATTACTAATCAAAAATTAAGTTTTTATATATTTACGGTAAGAAATTTACAAAATATCTTCATGGAACATGATCTTTACTGTATCATTTGGACCCATACGATGTATTTTTGGCTATTGCTACAAATATACCCCAGCGAATTAAGACTGCTTTTGTGCTCCAGGGTCACAAATATTTTCAGTTCATGCATGTGCCGAATTTAGCCAGTGGCAAGTTTTCATTTGCACTATTATTGGCTTATCGATAGCAACCATAATTTTTATATTAGCGTATCCCTTATTATCTCACATGTGTAGCTTCAAAAGAGAATTCAACAATATCACAAACTGTGCTCAGGTTTGCTAAGCTACCATCATAAAATGCAATCAATAAGATTTCAAACATTTCTGATCACATTCTTCCAGGACCAAATGATCATATCTGTGGCATTATTCACAATCATTTTATAGCTCTCTCCTTTTTTATATAAATAATTATAATTAATTTATGTAAAATGTTTTAGGAGAAACATCTGAGGTAAATGAAACCTGCTCCTGAGCTGTGAAATAGCAGCCGTTGAGCAATTCAAATTTCCTCTGGGATGTATAGCACAAACACTTAAAATTGATATGTTTGTGTGTATAACCTACAAAGTGATATGGAGGCGCTTGCACACACACAAACACTTGCGCTGAATAAGCTAATACATTACGCCCTCACAACTAGTGACAGGGAATGCCCTTGACTCGTCTGCTCTCGAATCCGAGGCTGCTTGTTGTTAAGCGGCATGCAGATGCAGGAATCCTGTCCTGATGGGCGCTGCTTTAAAAGAAGCTGTCATGCTGTCTTCTTGCTCACTTGCTCTCTTCTCTCCTTCGACAGTGCTGTGTCACCATGTTTATGTCCTGCTCTTCTCCAGCACTCCTCCCCTTTTCCCTCTGCTTTTTCCTTGCAGAGTGTTCTTAGACTAATACAAGTATACCATTGCTATGTAAACCAACCAGCAAATTACAAAATCCATGGACGTTCCTCATAATTGCAGAATCGATTCATTGTGCATAATTTAACTTCAGAGCAAAATGTGATTATTTTTTTACCAAATGTGTAAAATAAAATGTTGAATCATGTATATAGATAAAAATGAATACTTTTAATGAAAAGTCCTTCATTTTTTATTTATTCATATCTATATATTTCATGTCTTTAATGCATACAGGCCTATTCATCCTGTTTACTAATTTATGTAATAATATAATGCAAATATATGTATATTCCAAATGTATTTACATCTACGAGTATCTATGTTTTCTTATAATTGCGGAATAAATTAACTCTGCATAAATGAGCAATATTCTTCATGTGACTGTTCGTGAATCATTGGCTGATAACCAATTTCAGAGTTTTAAAATATTTTCATGTACATTTTACTAAATATTGTGTACATACATATTTTGATATTTGATATATTTGGTTGACAAGAGAAAAAAAATATTTTTGTGCTTTAAAGTATTTAAAAGTGCATACCCACAAATATATATAATATATATATATGTATATAGCCTTCTATATATGTCATATCAGTAATAGGCTTATACATTTATATGTATCCATTTATAATGTAATATATTGTTAATATGTGCAAATATATGTATACATGTGTATATATCATTTATTTATTGTATAGTCTATCATTTATTATCTATATTTATATGTAGATTATGTATATGTTTTATTATAATATAATATGGCATTTATAACACTGACCATAATATATACTTTGTGCACAGCACACATGTTGCATCTCTAAAATATGAATTACGGTGACGTCTTAGGCTTGTAAATCCATCATTACATCATAAAAGCTCATGTCTGAATATAGATTCTATTTTTTGCTCTACTGTGCACAATGCTTGCAGCTGTTATAATAACATCCATTGCTTACCGAACACTGCTTGAACAGATGAATATATATATATATATATTGATTGGATATTCTCTATCACAGACCTATACCTGCTTAAATGGCCTCTCGTCTATCTGTTTGCTGTCAGGGTCATTGTATGAGAGACAATGTACAGAAACCTCACCTAAAAAGAGCAGACAATGAAGTACTGCCATTGTATCAGTGCAGATGGGCATCAGCGCCGTCGTCCTTTTCTAAAGCCGAATGAAGGTCAGGCTGGGAGAAATTAGCACTGCTCGTCAAGCATTAACTAAAAGGGGGAAATTTAATGGCAGTGAGATATTAAACACCAAGCTCTGACTTCAGTGTTAGAGATGGTTCACTATATCCCCAGAGTAGTTATATATTTTACAGATCAATACTTTGTAATGAAAGAGGCTGGCGAGTGAAACCGAGCTTTATGGTTCGGCGTGCAGTGATGGATGTGTGTACTGCGCTAAGCTGTATTGCGTTATGACAAATGAATGGTCACAGGAAGTCATCGTTGTCTGGCCAGCTGCGGTTTCCAGCCAGTCCTGAGGCGCTTAACACCTTTTAATGGTTTGACCTGTTTTTGTATGTTGTTTTCTGCTGAGTCATGCACTGTTTCCTGCTTGTACACTGGCCTGTTTGTCTTTGGCTATGGTTCATTATAGCTTTTGTTTGAAACATGATGATATACTGTATATCTGCTTCATATCAGTGTATTCTGATAAGCTGTCTACAAGCTTGGTGGATTTATTAAGACGTCTCAAACTGTTTGTCAGTCGTTGGGTTCTCCCTGATGCAGTTCTGTGATGTAATCATCAAGTCCTTTACAGACTCATGCTGCCGCTGATTGATTAAGCATCGCTGGTGTCTGTAAATGGCTTCATTGTAATCAACCGCTTTGTTTGAATACTGTTTAGAAAACACTGATCCTTTCAAGCCGCCCTGTGAAGAGACACAGATCAATACTTTGATTGAGAGTTGACTAGGGTTATTATGGCAAATGAAAACAAAGGTGCAAATTTGTGTTTGTCGTTGTTCTTTGTGTTAATAAAAGCATACAAAACTACACACGGAATTACATAAAAATTATATATATTAATGATAAATTTATTTAGTTAGATTTGTCCAATTTTTGCATGTTTCTTACACTCACCAAGGCTGCATTTATTTGAAAATGCAGTAATACAGTAATATTGTGAATATTGAACTATTATTACAACTTTAAATGTTTTTGTATTTTATATATTTTAAAATGTAGTTTTTAGTGTCACATGATCCTTAAGAAATAATTATATCTATCTATCTATCTATCTATCTATCTATCTATCTATCTATCTATCTATCTATCTATCATCTATCTATCTATCTATCTATCTATCTATCTATCTATCTATCTATCTATAATATTCTGATTATCTATCTATCTATCTATCTATCTATCTATCTATCGTATTCTGATTATCTATCTATCATATTCTGATTATCTATCTATCATATTCTGATTATCTATCTATCTATCTACCAATCTATAATATTCTGATTATCTATCTATCTATCTATCTATCTATCTATCTATCTATCTATCTATCTATCTATCTATCTATCTATCTATCTATCTATCGTATTCTGATTATCTATCTATCATATTCTGATTATCTATCTATCTATCATATTCTGATTATCTATCTATCTATCTATCTATCTATCTATCTATCTATCTATCTATCTATCTATCTATCTATCTATCTATCTGATTATCTATCTATCTATCTATCTATCTATCTATCTATCTATCTATCTATCTATCTATCTATCTATCTATCTATCTATCTATCTATCTATCTATCGTATTCTGATTATCTATCTATCATATTCTGATTATCTATCTATCTATCTATCTATCTATCTATCTATCTATCTATCTATCTATCTATCTATCTATCTATCGTATTCTGATTATCTATATCATATTCTGATTATCTGTCTATCTATCTATCTATCTATCTATCTATCTATCTTATCTATCTATAATATTCTGATTATACTGTATATCTGTCTGTCTGTCTGTCTGTCTGTCTGTCTATACATATTTACTATATATGAATTAAAATAGTTTCTAAATATGTATTTCCATTGTTTTCATTGTTAAAAGAACCACAGTTATTTTAGAATCACAGTTCATTATTTATATTTTACATTGGTGGGTAAATGCAAAAATAACAATTTGCTTTGACTTGATTCGCTGAATAAGGTCCTAAGTTTTTGAATTTAATTGAAGGTCCCATGTCAATTTTGAAGAAAAGAATGGTATTTTGTTGGTGAGTCTTGGGAATTTTGGTTAGCAGGAGTCTGGCATGAGCGTCTGTCTAAAAGGCTGGAATACACTACATGACAGATTTTAAGTGTATGAGCATCATACACTTACTGACTTTGTAATAGTCACAGAGAAAAAACTGGCCATCATACTCTAAATGACTGAAGTCTTTGGCCATCATACACTACGCGATTTTCTATGAAGTCTGTCAACTCTATTCTGCAGATTGGCTCTGAGTTTGGTCACTAGCGTCAACTTCTCCAGACTGTAAATCTGAGAAAAATTTGACTTCTTCATCTTCGGCCATGGGGAACGCAGCAAGAACTATATGCAGAGGTATCATCAAAAATGCATGGATATCAGACGGAGAAGTCGGCTCTGCTTGAGGAATGCGTCAGCTCGAAGGACGAGAGCCAGGGGACACTTTAACAGGTGCAGACCGTAACGGCTCTATTTCAGATGCATGCGGAGATACAGCATGACGAGATACTGCTCTACGAGTCTCAGGTCTGGATTGTTTAATGAGTTTAAAATGGATGTTGATTTGTGCTCCAAGTGAAGGACATACAGTGAACAACTTTGAAATAAAAACAACTATACAACAAGACTTCACAAACTGAAAGAAATTAAGTTTTTAAAGTGTAGCCTGATTGTAATCAAGGATAAATTCGAGTTAAAGTGTCTTTTTGACCATTAGCTGTCCCTCTTGACCACTAAAACACACAACGGTGGCAATTAACCCACAAATAAACAAAGTTCCAAATGCTCAGTCTCCCATTAATGTCCTGATTTGAGCCAGAGCTCATTAAGACCAATAGAGTGTCTAATTAAACCACGCACTGTGAGAGCAAGCAGCTGGTCTTCCCAGCAGCCTTTAGGATTTCACTGACTGAGGGGCCCATGGCTCTATTCTGGCCTTTTTGCATGGACTCTTCCCCTCATCAGAGCCTCAACTCTGTTACAAGGTTTCAAGCCATGCTGCCTGGCATCTGAATTCATAATTTAAGTGACAGCTCACTCAAAAAAATTAAATAAAGCCATTATTTTTCACATTATTCATTTTCCACAAGTCACTGTTTTCCATTTAATTACAATGAATAGAGTTTTTTGTTTGCAATTTATGGTTACAGCACGTGTACTTATGTGTACTTCCTAAGAAAGTACTGGGTGATATAAGGTAAATATCTGGGTTATGGTTAGTTCCTAGTTATTATTTATTGTAATTACTATAGCAAGTATATATGCTCATGCAGAGCAAGACTGTTAAGTAAATTGTGGTTACACTATTTTAAGATGTCCTTGTTACAGTGTAATTATACATTTAAATACTGAGTAGTATTAATTAACAACTATATGGTTAAGGTTACGATTAAGGTTTGGTTTAGGGTTACTTGCATGTAATTGTGCACAATTTATTGTTATTACAATAGTTAGTACATGTAACGTGTACACCTTAAAGTAAATTGTTAACTAAACTGGTGACAGAGTTTTAAACTCATTTTTAGCTGCACAAAGGAAGGTAAAGTACCACAAAGTAGTCCATACGACTTGTCCATGACATTTGTGTCAGTAGAAACTTCACAACAAAGGTTTGAGAAAAGTGACCTTGTCCGATTCAAACTGGTCTTAATTGATTTTTTTGTTCCTTCTCGTTTTTTTTTCTTCTTATGTATAACTTATTATCTGCGTTTTTGTTAGAGAGGAGTATTATTTATTTTTATATTTTGGTTTAATTCATTTTTTTATTATTTAAAATTGGTTTTCCAGACTGTTTCTTCATTTTTCTTCATTGTACAGCAACTTCTGCTGCTTTAAATGTGCTATAAACTCGAAATATTCTGATTGAGTTCACAAAACTAGTTTGAATGATTTGTTCACTGTTTGGACTCACTCGGTTCTTGAGTTCCTGCGGCTCAGTGGTAGAGCATTGCGTTAGCAGAAAGTTAGCGCAAAGGTTGTGGGTTCAATTCCCAGGGAACACACATACTGACAATAAACGTATAGCCTGAATGCACTGTAAGTCGCTTTGGATAAAAGCGTCTGCTAAATGTATAAATGTAAATGAGTTCAATTCACTGACTCAATGAATCAGTCTCAGCAAGACTGGAGAAAGATTATCAATGAGAAATGACTTCAATTTTGGTCAATTTCAAACAGATAACCATAATAATTGTGTACAAGTCACATGGACCACTTCTGTACATTTATTTTAACCCTTTTTGAAGCTTGAAAGCTTTAGTCCCCATTCATTGTTATTACATGAAAAGCAGCAATCAAGACAAAAATCTAAGAAAGTCATACAGGTTTAGAACATAATGAAGATGAGATTATATGATTTTTGATATGAAAAGCTCTTGGAAACATTCCACTTGGACGAGGTCAATTGAGGTAATTCACAAATAAGTTTAATGAGTCTAATGATTTGATCTCATAAGCTCATTGTCATTATGGCCGGTTGGGCATGAAAGACGTCTGGTCTGTTTGTTGCTGTGGTGAGCTGCTGTTGATATTTTCGGCGTCATGTGATACTTGCGGTAGTGGAGACAGTTGGTCTCTCTCTCGCATGTGCGACTCGAGTTCTGCATGTTGACAGATGGAACCCCGTCCGTCGGCCCCCCCCTTTATTAGCTTTGTTTCAGTGAATCACACCTCTACAGAGATGGGACATCCCTGTCAGAGATTTCCACACCTCCGTTTTCCACTTCAGTCTTCTTTCCTTCTCTCTTTCTCTCTCTCTCCATCTGTCCCCAAGGAATGCCTGAAAATAGCAGCCTTGGGAAAACTGGGTCAGGCATCATCATGGGTTCCTGGGGTGGGATTTGGAGGTTGGGGTGTGCTCTAAGTGAAGAATCTGGAGGCGGAGAGAATCGAACCTGGGTTATATTGACAGAGGGAGCTGTCTTCGTCCCTACGTTACTTTGTGCCGTGTTTTTACTGACTTTGCATTTTGGCTCTGTTTGGATTCTTATT
>QVTF01005970.1:0-28066 GCA_003573665.1 Oxygymnocypris stewartii | reverse complement strand
TTACTACTACTACTACTACTACTTCTTCTACTAACTACTTCTACTACTATTATTACTACTACTATTACTTACTACTACTACTATACTTACTACTACTACTACTACTACGACTACTACTACTATTACTACTACTACTCTACTACTACTTACTACTACTACTACTATACTACTACTACTACTACTACTATTACTACTACTACTACTACTACTACTACTACTACTACTATTACTACTACTTCTACTACTACTACTACTACTATTACTACTACTTCTACTACTAATAATACAATATAAAAAGAATCATATAATTATATAAAAAATATAATAATACAAATATTTTGTTTTACTAAACTTAATGTTTTATTTACAAAAAATGTGACAAATGCAGTGTTAGTGTTTTTATGAAATTATTTCATTAAAATAACCCATTGAAGCAACAACAACAATAATAACAAATAATTGTAGATATTATTATTATTATTATGCTGTTACTGCTACTCGTACTACTAATGATGATAATAATAATAATAATTTAATTTTTACTCAAATTTATATTTATTTGCTAAACAGTGTTTTTAGGCTGTTAGTGTGTTTTGTTTAAATTTTAAATTATCTAATAAAAATTAGATTTTAAAAATTTAAGCAACAACAGTAATAATAATAATAATAAAAAATATTATTATAAACTATTATTAATATTACTACTACTACTACTACTAAAAATAATAGTAATAATCCGTAATAATTATTTTTATTATACATTTTGTGGCAGATAATAATTGTCGTTGTCTTCTTCAGGGGTTACAGTGGTGCTTACTGAAGGAAGAGGAAGTCGTTCCTCGTATCTTAGCGATAGAAGGTCGTCTGAAGAATCTTGACCCCGCTGGCTCTCGCAGGAAAAGCAGAGCACCTGACGAGAGTGAAGCTGATGCTGTCAGCAGCTCTGAGGTCAAACTACTGCGCAGACTGGAGGCCCAGGGTACCAAAACAAGACCCTTACATCTGATCTGTTTTAGCAAAGATGGGAAACTAATCAAGATTTTAGATTTAGTTCACCCAAAATGACTAATTCTGTCTTTTTTGAAGAATCTTCACATTAGATGTTTTCATGTCTTCTCTATACACGGTTTCTGTAGGTCTTAAAATTATTATTTTACTCTTTCACAAATTAAGAGTCTTAAATTGATAGTCATGGTGTTAAATGTTGCATGCACTGCCAAAACTATAATAAAAAATAACTCCATATTTGAAAATAATTGAAAAATGTCAGTATATTTGTTTCATTTTACAATAAAATGTTTAAACCTCCCTGAATTTACTTGCAAAATGAAGACACGATGGAGGGAGGGGGGAGGGGGGGGGATTGAACAAAATTAAGTTTAAGTTTAAATACTGTAGCTCGTTAAGCTATTTATTGGTAAAAATTAGTGCACTGCTGATGCAACTCATTGTTTTCTCCTCAGACATTTACATTTAGAGAATATATTGATGTATTGTCAATATTGCCTTCTATTAAATTACTTAGTATATGAAACGCCGCACTCACAAAAACAGTCTTCTTTTTACAGTTTATTGTTCAATTATCACCAATGCAAAAAAGAAAAATGTAAAAAGACATTGTGAGTGTGGATTATGGTTTCAAATACTAAGTAATTTAATAGATTGCACCAAAATAAAAGATAAAGTGACAGAAGAGTGCTTTGTGGAACTTCTATTTGTTCCTGAAATTCTTTAATCGGGTTTAAAAAGGTCTTAATGTATCTTTATAAAACTTGCAGAAAGCCTGTCAGTAGTTGGACTTGCTGTGCATTAAATGAGCTCTAAATCTCTTGTGTACCGGTCAGAAATCGCGCGGCAGGCGGCTCAGATGAAGCTGATGCGTAAGCTGGAGAAGCAAGCGCTGACACGAGCGGCAAAAGAGGCCAGGAGACAGCAAGGTGAACTGACGTTTCATTTTGATTTCTAATACACTTGCTAAACCTGCTCACCATCTCCTATGAACTTCCAGCGATCATGGCGGCTGAAGAGCGGCGGAAACACAAGGAACAGATGAAGATTCTGAAACAGCAGGTTTCCTCATGACCTGTAGTTTGTGACACTTCAGATCAGTCTTTACCTTTGTGTTTCTGCATAAGATGCTCCACATGTCATCAGTGCAAACCTCATTCTTTCTCATTCCTCTCTTTCACAGGAGAAGTTCAGGAGAATCCAGCAGGTGCGTTTGGAGAAGGAACTCCGTGCTCGGCAGGTTTTGGAGGTACTTTTATGTACAATCTAAAAGCTTATACACTGTACAGTGAAAATAATATAAATATAATACAACTGTAAAATTGTCTAAGTGCAGCTATAGTTTAATTAGAGTAATGGAAATTCTCCACGCTTTGACATCAGTTTTAATAACGGTACATTTTTCTGAAGCATGGGAAGTTTTGGAGGTGCTTATAAATGAATTAATTAATACATCAAAAAATATATATTCATATTACTTTGTTAAACCTTAAATATTTGATAATAGTACAATGATAAATTATGGATAATTAATTATATAAGAAAAGCTATTATGTTGAAGTGTGGGAAATGTTTTGTATAAATCAGATTGAAAATAGCAGAAGTTAGTTTTGATGACTTCACTATTATTTTAAAGTGTGGGAAATAGCATGAATTAATAAAGAAGCGTGTCTGACTCTAAAGACTTGTATGTTGCTCCTGGAATGACACAGTTTTACTCTGAAATTGAACAAATGTTCCTCTTTAAGTGTCCATATTAATCTTTAACATATAAGGACAAGCAGTTAGCATTATGACCATATTTCAAATGGACATTGTTATTTAATCAACCCTAACTGCTTTTGTTTTATTGTATATTATTTTTATTTGTATATCTTATTTTAAATCTGCTTCTTTACCGTGTCTGTTTGGTTTGAATGATGTTTCCTCTACTTGGGGAAAAAAATAAACCCCTTTTTAATAAAAAAAAAAATATGGAACATCCATCAAATATTATTAGAATTCTGAAAAGTATATAATTGTATCACATCTGAAGAGATATTTATCACATCTTTAATTCATACAGTACTAAGCATTCGAATATTTACTGGTTAAATAACTTATATTTTATGTTATAATAATGTATTAATTTATCTGTCAAATATGTTTATGCCAACAGGCTAAAAGAAAAAAGAAAGAGGAGGCTGCGAATGCCAAAATACTAGAAGCTGAAAAACGAATAAAGGTAGGTTTGTTGTCTTTTCTTGTAGTATTTGATTTACTGATAATTCACTATGAGCAGTTTATCTCAATGTCTCTTCTTGCTAAATATTACATGCGTTTACTAAAAACAATGAACACACTAAAGGGGGGTCTCACACCGAATGAGAAGCACAGTGCCGTGTCGCGTCGCGCCATGTCTTTAAAATTCGAACACATTGTTTTCTATGTATGTACTCACACCGGCGGCGTCATTCGGCGTCTGTCCACAGCGCCCAGCAACGACTCAGAGCGCCATCTGCATTGTTTAATATTAAATAACATCATATTTGTCTAAAACCATTGTTAATACATTACACCAAGATACCACTGCTGCAAAATACTGTACACATTAGTTTTACAGCTTGAATAAAATGTAAACATATAGAATTAAATGTATAATTAATCTTTTATATTTCTCTTGAGACATTTTTACATATGCAAAATATTACAATATTGGCCTATTTATCAATTGTATGTCGTGATTCACTGTCGTCGGTTGCTACTTACTGAATTCACCAGGACACAACCGTCACAACACACTTCAGGTCATTTATTAGTATAGAATGTGTGCGTCTGGTGTGCGATACTTCGAGTTGTTCTAGACGCGGCGCTGCGCTTCGCATCCGGTGTGTGACCCCCCCTTAAGAGTAAAGTCAGACATTGGGACAGAAATACACCGTGATTGATTTGATTTGACAGATAACAGCAATAACTGTTACAATTGAGCGAGTATTCAGGTGAAATATTTGATGACACATTGTGTGTTTTATATGGTTAGAAACATAGGATGCAAAAAATATGCCCTAATAAATAAAAATCTGAAACTTGACTAGTGCACATTTTATAGCCATTTTTCTGTGAGACCTGAGACGGCAGAGGTACTCCATTTCTCATTTTACATTAACACTCTTGTGCCCCTCGACTATACGCCTGTCAATCATATCCCGGGCGTTTCAATATACCGCGGAAATAAATCCTATCTGCTTATGACATCCCTTCATCTGCATCTCTTTCTCTCTCCCGTCTCGGGAAGGGAATATTTGCGTGTTTTAATGAATCTGATCTTTGTCTAAAGGAGAAGGAGCTGCGCAGACAGCAGGTCATCATCCTGAAGCACCAGGTATGAGCAGACGTCTTCACAATAATGCCTCAGATCTCTGCTGCTTTTATGAGATTACTTCAAAGAAATAGTTTAGCCAGAAATCAATTCTGTCATTATTAATTCTGTAAGAATGATCTTTTTTGGCTCCGCTATTCCTCTAAATGTATTGTGGGTAATCGTCTTCTGGGGAGTTGCTCAATGAGGTCGTATGCATTGATTTATTTACTCATTTTTGTTCTTGCCTTTGCCAACTCTCACTGGCAGGAGTTGGAGAGACATAGACTAGATATGGTATGGGTATGTTTACTTCTCTACATCTAACACATTGTAAAATGCTTGTGATTTGGGTGTTTTGCTTTGACTGCGCTTGTATTTCTCCTGCATGACGCCCTGCATCTGCTTTCATCTGCCGGCCGAAGGAGACAGAAACGGGCTCTTTTCTGAAACCTAGTGAGCTGCCTATGTGGGAAGCATTTTTAGACCTCATAGCATTGCAAGAAGAATGCATTGAAAAATCCATCAAAGATGACAGACAAAATGAGAGAAATTATAGTAAATTATAAATGTTTTTTAAATATAATTTATATGCTATTTTAGTATTTATATTTAGAATTGGCTTTTATTTTTTATATTTCCAGTTTGAATTTTATTTTTAGTAATTGTATGTGAATTTGACATTTATTTATATTTTTATTTTCTTTTAAAGTTTTATAATTCCTTTTATTGTTTTTGTTTTAATATTTTATTTTCAAAAGTCTTAGTACTCCAACTTCTAATTTTCATTTAAGTTTTTCGTGTGTGTGTGTGTGTGTGTGTGTGTGTGTTTTATTTATTTTAATGGTCTTAGATACAATTAACAGGACTGCATATAATACTGAAAAGTTTTTTTTAAGTTATATAGTTCAGTTGAATTAATTTGACATGATATTAGTGTTTTTTATTGATATTTTATGGGCAAATTAGAGAGCCGTTTGTTTATTGACATGTAGGACTTGTAAGAAGGACTTGATTGCGATGTCGAGGGTTTAATTTAATTTAGGGTGCTCCCTTAATAGGCAGCTCACTGTTTTGGAACAGAGCTGGAATCTGTTAACAGATATTAGTCACAATATTTCCATCTGTGTTGGTGGAAACTTGATTTGTGTCCACGCAGCTTCATGTCATCAAGCCTTCAATGCAACATCATAAACATTCGTTCTGATTCTTGCTTGTTTTTCATTTGCGTGGCGTCTAGTGTTTGTGATCTTTGAGAACATCCAGCCCCTGAAGTGTACATGTTGTTTTAGATTTAAAACCGGCAATCAAATCATTTCCTTAAAGTGCCTCTCAGCAGCTGAAACCGTTTTCCAAATGAATCATTGTTTGTGTATCATTCTGTTATTTCTTGCATCATGTTTAAATATTGTTATACTGAAGAAGTTTAGAGATTTCTGGACACGTCTCCCTCGTCTGTCCTGCACTAAAGACCCGTAGAAACCCGAAAGCTTGATATATAACCCCTGGAATAACTCGCGCTTCATCCAGATGTTTAGTGGAGGACTGAGCTGTGCTGGTGAACAGATCTGTTGTAGTTCTGCAGACTCTCCGCTCTTAACCTGCTGAAGCTTCACTAAATCTTCATGCTTCTGCAGTTTTGTCACTTCGCAGGATACGATGCATGTGCTGTGGTTTAGTTTTTGTTTCTTTCGGTCTAAATTTAGTTTGATTCTCATTTGATTTATTTCATTCTTTGTTCTGTTTCATCATTTTGTTTCTTTTATTTGATGTTTTGCTTATTTAGTCATCTTTTATTCTTTTTCTTAAGTATTTTCTTTATTTGTATTCATTCTGTCTTATTTTCTATTTCTGTTTGTTTTATTTTTTCTGGCTTGTTTTCATTTTTCTTTCAATTGGTCTTTAATTTGTTGTTTCTTTTTTATGCTTTCATTCTCTTTGCTTTTTCGTTTCTTTCATTGTTTAATGTTTTTCATCGTTTTGTTTTCTTATTGTATAGTTTTTCATAATCTTTATTTTTCTTTCTTGTATTTGCTTTCTCTTCTGTTATATTTTTGTTCTCAAATATTTGTTTCTTTTATTTGTTTACTTTTTTCATTGTTTATTCTTGCTTTCATATGGTTTTATTTTGATGTTTTTGTATTTATTTGTATAATTCCTTGTTTGTTAATTTGCTCATATGTTCTCCTCTTGTGTGTTCTTTCGTGTGTAGTTTTGTTTATTTGCTTCCCTCCGTTCGGTCTCTGATGTCAGATGTTTGTTGTTGTAGGAGCGGGAGAGACATCGGCAGCATGTGATGTTGATGAAGGCGATCGAGGCCAGGAAGAAAGCTGAGGTGTGTTATACAGCTCCTTTTATCATTTCATCATTCTCTTTTCCTCCTTTCTTCTCATCTCTCCTTTAGTGTGTCTGTCCATTCATCCATTCAGTCATAGAGACTATAAATGAGTAGATCAGTCTTATTGGCACACAAGGGTTGTCATATCATCTTAAATGTCTCCGCAGGAGAAAGAGCGACTGAAACGGGAGAAACGAGATGAGAAACGACTGAACAAGGAGCGCAGACTGGAGCTCAGACGGCTAGAGCTGGAGATGGTCAAAGAGCTGAACAAACCCACTGAAGACATGCGTCTGTCAGACCACAAGGTGAATTACAGCAGCCACTGAATCCCTTTAGCACAGAACCAAATAGAAAGATTACGTGCATCATTTCTGGTCCATTAGTGGCACCAAACCAAATTGCTAAACCGTTTTTTTTTTTTTTTGGCTTCATTATTTGCTCAAATTCAGTAAAATTGTGAAATATTAATTTTAAAACAACTGTATTCTATGCGAATAGATGTTAAAATGTAATTTATTTCTGTGATCAAACCAGAGTTTTCAGCATCATTACTCAGTCTTCAGTGTCACATGATCTTCAGAAATCATAATAATATGCTGATTTGCTGCTCAAGAAACATTTCTGATTATTATCAATGTTTAAAACAGTTAATATTTTGTAGAAATCGTGATACCTTTTTATTTCAACCGAAATTAGTACTTTTTTCATCAAGGATGTATTAAATTAATCAAAAGTGACATAAAGACATTTATAATGTTACAAAATATTTATATTTTAAGCAGCAAAAAGGTTTTCAAAATTGATAAGAAACATAAGTAATTGAGCACCGATAATTAATCAATTAAAATCAGATCAAATTCAATCAGCATTACAGATTGATTTCTGAAGATCATGTGACACTGAAGACTGGAGTGATAATGCTGAAAATACAGATTTGATCAAATAAATAAATTTAATTTTACAACATCTCCCATAGAAAACAGCTATTTTAAATTGTAATAATATTTCAAAATTTGTGCTGTAATTTTAATCAAATAAATGTAGCATTGGTGAGCAGTAGAGACTTCTATTAAAAACATTACAAAAATCGTAATTATCCCAAACTTTTGACCGGCAGTGTATATGACAATCAAATATCCCCAAAAACCACCCGCCTAGCAACATAAGAACCACCTAGACGTAGTAGCAACTAGGGATATGCCGGTATCACATTTTCATGTTGCGATTAATTGCTAATGCTTTTATCACGGTATACGGTATTATCACGATATTGAAATTTAGTTGCAAAAAAAGTGCAGCATACAGCGATATTGTGACCTGTTGATTGGAAAAGTATTCTTAAAATGCATTCAAAATTCAGAATAATTTGTAATCATTCTCTCTATTTTGAAGTGCCCACAATATCATGCATAGTCATTATCGTGATATATTGCATTACCGAATACCGGCACATGTCTAGTAGCAACCTTCTAGAACACCATTGCTACCACATACATGTAATAGCCACATAAGCATCCGATAGTTATTCTTGAATGAATTAACTGTGTAAGTGTGTTTCTCTCTATGTGCAGCCTCTGCCAGCGCTGTCACGGATAGCGGGTCTGCTGTTGCCCGGAGGATGTTTCTCAGACTGTCTTATGGTCATGCAGTTCCTGCGCTGTTTTGGAAAGGTCCTGGGGTTTGATCTCAGCGCTGACGTGCCGTCACTCGGCGTGCTGCAGGCAGGGCTGCTGAATGTGGGCGACAGCATGGGCTTCATCCAGGACCTGCTGGTGCGCATGCTTTCTGCTGCTGTTTGTGACCCAGGACTCCCTGCAGGACACCGGGTGAGACCCTGATCATTTCAACATTCACTTCAGTGGCATGAGATGACTGGATGCTTTCAACTGATTTCCTACCGAACTCACCAACCAACGATTCTGGATAAATTGAGATTTTTTTGTGTCTCAAATAGAGATCATGATTCTGAACTTAACAAAATAATGTGTTACAAAATATTATTGCTGCAGTCTATTTAAAAGGGTTTAATTAATTTGAATGAATTATTAAACATTTTAATATATATGTATTTAAAATGTAATATATTTAATACACAATATTATGAAAACGTTGTTTGAATGATTCAATGTCTCACTAAAAAATGCTTCACTTGTTTAATTTCTGAATGAATCTGCGTTATTGAACAAATTAATTTGACTCTTGAATTAATGATTCGGTGACAAATATATTTATTAAGTCTCACTTTTCACCACCTAGCGTTGAAACAATGCAATCGACAAAGTTATTTGAAGCGTCAGGTACTTTCTAAAGGGGGTTGTACTCTATAGGGAGCTATTGTTTTGATTCAAAAGCCTCATCGTGACAAATTTTTGTGTGTGAACATGCATGAAGACACGAAAAGAGGGATAAACCTATTCAATTGAGTGAATCATTTACTCTGGAACCTCTCCGATTGATTCACTCGTGACTCCAATCATTTATTTTAAGCTATTCAAAAGAGCCGTTCATTTAAGAATTTCAACATCGCTTGTACGTTTAGTGATGTGTGAAACAGAGCTTTTCCAAACTCTGGAAAAAAATATCAATGCTCCAACCGGATCGTGAATCTTTTCATTCAGATCGGGGCTTTGATTTTGATTCAGATTCAGAACAGGACTTTTTTATGCTTTTTAAAATGTATGTATTTGATTCAGATCACCGCAAATCATTTTGCTTTAGATCAGAAGTCCAGATCTGAAATGTTGGTTTCGTGAATCATTATTCAGATCGGGACTATGGAGCGTGGATTGTGGATCATTTGGTGCGGGTTCGCAAATCGTTTGTTTTAGATCGGGATTTTTCTGTGGGCACACGGGTCTTTTGATTCAGGTCGGGACTTCGGAGTGTGGATCTTTTTTTCAAACGTTTTTATTTTAATTTTTTAAACCGAACAAAACATCAAACAATTAAGGCAGTGCAGTAAATACCGTGTGTGTGTGTGTGTGTGTGTGTGTGTATATATATAAGAAATAACACACAAATACAAATTCCTTAAGAATATTAACCATGGTTTTATTATAGTAAAAGTTTTATAACCATGTGTTTTGTTTTGTATAACCACAGTTTTGCTATAAATACCATGTTTAAACTATGCCAAACATGAAGACTTAGCTCTTTTTATTTTTTTTGTTGCTCTCTTTATTTTACAAAAGGATTTTGTTACGTTTTGTTGTTATTGGGAGTGTTATAAAACTAATTAGTGGTTATTTTTATATTTACCTGTTTTATTTTTACAAAAAAAGGAAAATAGCCTGAAAAGCATTGTGTTAATTGATCGTCAATAAACATGATCTCATATTTAGTTTTTTATTTGATTTGTTTTCTCACTTGAATGTCCTAAAATCGGCACAGTATGTGTAGATTCTGTCTGATCTGTTCCCTCATACTCTTCTTCAAGCTGAATATCTCCAATAAAGAGCAAGAATTATTTCAGCCCCTCGGCAGATTCTCTGCACTAATCTTACATGCGTTCACAGTCTTAATAAAAGCCTCTTGCTCGCCTAAATGTAACTATTTAACTGTGCCTTTAGATTATCATGATTATTCAGTTCTCTTTGACTGTATTAACTCACTGCCTTTGTCACATTTAATTATCGCGTCGCTCTCTTTTGTTTGGATGTTCTGAACACTACAGGCAAAGACCGCTCTGGGAGACCATGTGACTAACATCGGGCTGAACAGGGACAATGTGTCCGAGGTGCTGCAGATCTATATGGAAGCTCACTGTGGACAGACTGAACTGGCGCCGCTGGCTGATAGCTTGAAGACCAAAGCTTTCCAGGCCCACACACCGTCTCAGAAAGCCTCCGTACTGGCCTTCCTGGTCAATGAGCTGTCCTGCTGCAAGAGTGTGGTCAGGTGCGCTCATCTCCCTTCATTAGCTCTGCATGCTTACGGTGGAAAACTGATGCTGCACTAGAGAATGGACCAGGATAAATGTGCAATGGCAAAAATATATATACCTTAAAGGCATTTTGTATTTTGCCTTTCATTTATTGTGTAATATAGCTATTTGTGAATGTAATTAATTTGCAAAAAAGTTAATGCCAAAGGGAGTTGAACAGAAAACACTTGTCTGAAATGCCTAGTTTGTAGTCCTGACATTATTTATGTGACTTTGATAAATCATGTAAGACATTTGCATAATGCATGCACCATGGGCTGCTTTGACATGCCCTCAAAGAATAGTGTATGTGATTTCGCCATGTCACTGTTGTTCGTAGCGAGGTTAAAAACAAATATTTGATGGACTTCCAATAGCAGCGGCATAATTACTTTAGATATAATACTGTTTATTTACAGTTGCTCATAAAGCTGTGGTAAGAGGGCGATACATTTCTCGTATGAATGTTTTCTAGCAGAACACAAAAATAAAACAAGGAAAAAATATTTCTAAATTATGCATATTAAAGTGTCTATGTTATGCTCATTTGAAAGTGTTAATTAGTATAATACGGGCACTTTAATATCTTAATATCCTCCAAAAATGTAAAACTTTGTTAATTTTTATTTTGTGTAATTTTACTTCCAGGTAAATGTGACTTGTTTTAAGGATTTTTTTAATATATATATATATTATTTTATTTTAATATAAAAACTAAATATATCACATATATTAGTCACATGATAGTTTTTTTATATTATAATAAAATAATATATTTAAATGTTTTACTGGAAAAATACTAGTATAAATAAAAGAATACTTGTACTCATGTGTGTGTGTGTAATATAAGATTTTAGTCATACCACCCAAGGTGCTTAGAAATGTCTGTGTTTCATGCACAAGATTGAATGTTTTTGTCGTCTTTGCACAGTGAGATCGACAAAAACATTGACAATATGACTAACCTGCGACGAGACAAATGGGCGATCGAGGGGAACCTACGGAAGTAAGACGTTTGTGTACACTCATCACATAAACACACATACAGTATTTACTTAATGACCTTATATAATGCAAAACATGCATCTAATTCCACATAGTTGTCACTGTTCAATACACAGTTCATTATTTTGAATATGACAAATATAAAGATACACTATTGCAATTTCATTCACCTTGCATTTGAATATTGAACAATATTTTGCTGCCTTTGCATTGTGGTTTCCTTCAGAAAATGCAGATCTAGTTATGATTTGATTATGATGTTCTGTTCAGCTAGATTGTAATGCATCATGTTTTTTTGGCTGTTATTATTTTTCAGACTGAGGAGCATCTATGCTAAAAGGACGGGAAAGCGAGAGAGCAGCGTTGGAGGAGAGGAGGGTCAGTTCACCAGTACACCTGCGAACAGCCGTAAACGCAAGCGCAAAGGAGTGGAGAGTGAGGAAGATGATGAGGAAGACGAGGACAGCGATGAACAGGGAGAGGAGGATGAAGATGATTTTGGTGGGAAGAAAGGGAAAAAAGCGGAGGCATGTGAAGATGAGGTATAGTGCATCTTTTTCTTTGGTGAAAAAATATGGAAATGAAGAAGAAAGCCAAAATATTAAATGCCATGAATGATTGTTTACAGTAATCCACTATTTTGAAGAGAGGGATAAAATTACAATTGTCCCCTGAGATTTGGAGCCAAATTGCAGAGTGGGAAAAATGACTTTATAAAGATCAGCATTATTGTGATTTTTACACAGAGATTGGTAGGTCTGCTAGTAAAATCTGTTGACTTTAGTGATACTTGTTGCAATAAATACCAATGCTGACCGTCCAAAATTGAAAAAAGCTCTTTTTACCCAAAGTTTGGCATGTCTTTAACTTCAAACGTATTAAAGATATCTTAATATCCTTGTAGATTTTGATTCTTGACAATTTTCTTTCAATATCTTCATTTTTATGCCCCTACATGGTTAATGCCCAGAAATATGTAGATTTGATGCGGCTTTGTGTACAGATTGTTGAATTTTTAACCTATTTTCAATGGCCGAAAAAACAAATGTGCACATTTTGCATATAGGTAATACTTATCTATTTTTTTTCTTCAGAAAAAATATAAACTAAATCAAAAATATTAGCTGGGGAATTTTCTCAAATTTGATTGATTTGACACAGAATGACCCTAATGAACAAAATTCAATAAAATAATGTATGTAATCTGTGTTCAAAATGTATTCATCGGACATTCGATTTTCAGTCATTTCTTGTTTAGTTTCAGGAATACTCTCTTTTTTTGCACCGAGGAGGTTTTGAGCTCTTAAAGTTGTTTACGATGTTTTTCTTTCTCACGAGAACATTGAACTTGTCATGTTTTAGCAGCATGTCGGCTGTTCTTGTCTTGTTATGCAGGACGAAGGTGATCAAATCACAAGCATTGAGGAGCTGGAGAGACAGATTGAGAAGCTCAGCAAGGTAAATTAACAATTGATTTTGGATCTTACATCATGTTTTTCATCAATCATCAGGGTTTCGTGGCTCATATGGGATGAAATAGTGAGAATATGAGAAAAAACTGCTCGCTTGTTTATTGAGAGGACCAAACTGAGCAAAAATTGCAATTTGGTGTAAATGCTTGTGACGTAAATCGATGAGATCTTCATAACAGTATAGCAGAATACTTGCATAAAATATCAATTTGATTTAGATGTCTTATAAATTAGCTTTATATAGTTAAAGGTCTGTGTATGAATAAATCTAACGTCAGTCCTTTTCTTGGTGTCTGTATGTTATTACATCAGCCTATAATGCATAACCACCAAACAATGCATAAGAGATATAGAACAAAAATCTTGTTATTGTGTGTCATCTGTAGAAGACATAAGGAATCAGTTATTAAGAAAATGAAAGCAAGACACCACAGGCAAGATTCATTAACAGCAAGCGTCCTCTATAGAGGTCAAAAATGAACAGCTGGCTCCCAGGAGGATAACATGCCTAGACTTGCTTTAACTGAATGTATTCAATGACACATTTATGACTTGTCCACTTGCATATTTTCCAGATGTTTGTAATAAAGCAAGACAAAGTGGAATACATCTGTCTTATTGATTCTCTTCCAGCAACAGACTCAGATCCGCCGGAAGCTGTTCGAAGCCTCTCATTCCCTGCGCTCCGTGATGTTCGGTCAGGACCGCTATAAACGCCGCTACTGGGTTCTGCCGCGGTGTGGCGGCATCTTTGTGGAGGGACTGGAGAGCGGAGAGGGTGAGAGACTGAATCAGATCATGATGTGAAGACAAAAGCATCTTCTGAAGGAAGGATCTATCAAGATTACAGGATACGACAGAAACCGGGTTTAATGTTTTAAACAGAAAAAATCATGTTGCAGAATTAAAGCAATAGTTGAGAAAAATACATTCTTTCATGATGTACTCACTCAAAATCTAGTTGAATTGGCCATAAATACTAGACTTTTTAAACAATTCTTTTAAGCTTTCAAACAAGCCATCATTTAGAGTTTGTCTTGCATGGAAGCCTGTATCTGCTACTGAATAAAACAACGAAATGTGACCCTGGACCACAAAACCAGTCCTAAGTGTCAATTTTTCAAAATTGAGATTTGGACATAATCTGAAAGCTGAATAATTAAGCTTTCATTGATATATGTATAGATCGTATACTATAAAATAAACTGTTATGACAGGACAATATTTGGCCGAGATACAACTATTTACAAATCTGGAATCTGAGGGAGCAAAAAAATATAAATATTGAGAAAATCACCTTTTAAAGTTGTCCAAATGAAGTTCTTAGCAATGCATAGTACTAATCAAAAATGAAGTTTTGGTATATTTACGTTAATACATTTACAAAATATGTTCATGGAACATGATCTTTGCTTAATATCCTAAAGATTTTTGGCATTAAAGAAAAATCGAGTATTTTTACCCATACAATGTATTTACCCCAGCGACTCAACACTGGTTTTGTGCTCCAGGGTCAGAAATAAGGTAACTGAAACTTTTTTTCTTAAACAATTTTTTCTTTTTTCTCACAATTGCAAGTTTGCATCTCGCAATTCTACATTTTCTTTTCTTTGACTTTATTTCTCAGTATTACGAGTTTATATCTTGCAATTCTGACTTTAAGTTATAGATACAAACAAAATATAAGCTTCCGTTAACAAAAGAGAAATATAAAATATTAAAATTGTAAAATAACAGTTATACTAAAAAGTGCTTGACAAACGTCCCTTTTCTAGTTTCAAATGGCACGTTGTAGTTGATTTCTGAAGATCACGTGACACTGCAGACTAGATGCTGAAAATTCAGCTTTGCATCACAAAAATAAATTACTTTTTAAAGTATATTCAAATATAACATATTTGCATTATTACCTCCTTTTAATTTTCAGGGAATATGACCATGACTACTTGACTTTTTAAACTTGGCCAGTTAACCATTGTATAAATGTGCTTCTGATGATGATGATGATATCTTGTGCTCCTTCAGGTCCAGAGGAATTGCAGAGAGCGCGTGAGAGGATGAAGAACGCTCACCTCGTCCAGGTCAAAGAGGAACCTGATGAACAATACGGCACCGCTGAGATGAAACACGAACCTCCGCAGGATGTAGATTCTCTCAACCTCTTCCTGCAGAAACCAGACTCTTTCTCCAAGCTCAGCAAGCTGTTGGAAATGGCTAAGATGTCTTCTGAGGTCTCTTGTCACCGATACAGCAGCCCAAAGCAGCAGACTACATTACCCAGAACCCCTAATCATGATGTTAAACCTGATCACAATGATTCTTGTCTCCTCAACACACCTACCTCACTAACGCCCAACAGCAGATCCGTAACGAGCAGCTTTATAAGGTTCTGACCGAGAGAAACGCTCACTGGTTCAGTCTGCTGCCTCGCTCTCCGTGTGACGTCTCGTCTCTGACTGAAGGTCCAGCATCATCTTCCTCACCACAAACCACAGCGGTCTCTGCCGGCCTCTACAGCGCTGCGCGGATCAATAACTTTTCATTAGCAGCACTGCAGGTATGATCGTGTAGACTAGGGATGTTTTTATCTCAGCCAAAGCCTTTAAACGTTAAATGTTTATTTATTTTTTTAAATCCTCCTGAGATTTTACATTTATATTCCACAATTTAACCACATTTGCATTTCCATGGCTCTCTGATGTTGGTTAATGGTCGATGGTAATGCAAGTAAACAGATAAAATATAAAATAAATTAGCAAGTGTTTTTAATTTTAAAATGATGTATATGTTATTATATATATATATATGGGTACACCTATATAGGGCTTTATTATTATGTTATAAAAAAAAATATTTGTATCTTGATTTAACTATACGAAAAAAGATATAATTACATAAAATATTTATAAAAACTATATATATATACATGCATACATATATTGTAAATTGCTTTTTGTTTTTATAATTTATTGTAAAGATTGCATTTTTGGGGGGGTATTTATAGGGCTGCACTATTATGGGCTTATTGTTGTTTTAGCTCTTATGAAAATGAATAGGTAATTAATTATATAAATATATTACTGTTGTAAATTACACTTGCTATAACATAATATTATCTGGCATATATGCTGTATAAAATATAATTTCTTCTAATTTCATGTAATATTAAATATAATTTCACAAAAATGTTGGACATTATGCAAACATGTAAATAAAGTGAACCTAGTGCACATTTGATAATTGCACTTAGCTATATTGCAATTTCAGTTTATTTCAATTAATCAGGCACCCACATGTATTTATTTGAATTTGTCGTTTGGTTTGGGAAACGCTTGTGTGGACCGTTTGTTGTTCTTCTTTGACTATAACAGCTGCTCTGTTTGCAGCTGAAGTCCGGCGTGCCCATTATAGATCTGCCCTTCTGTGCTTGGTCCAGTGGAAGTCCAAACGTGCCGTTCTCTGGTGTTTCCATGACTCAGATCCTCCGAGGCATTCACCCTTCCTCAGAGGACAGTAGACACCTGAACGTCTGTAAGAGTGAGAAACCCATCTCCACACCCTCACCGGTCCTCGAGGTGCCCAAAAACCAGGATCACCCATCACCTCAACCTATTCCTGAAGGTAAGGCTGAGACCACTTCATGAGAGTCTGAAGAGTTTTGTCTTGATTATTATTGTTTTTTTATCACAGCCATCTGATTCAAGGATCATTTTCATGAATATCTTCATGTTTAAAGACACAGGGTGGCATTTTCATATTAAAAGTTTTATATGCAAGTGAATATTGTAAATATAACTGTATTATATATGTTTTTGAAATGAATCTTTTCTGCAAGACTGCATTTATTTGAACAAACGACCGCAGTCATGTTGTGAAATATTATTACAATTTAAAATAATTAAAAATGTATTTATGTGATCAAAGCTGAATTTTCAGACATCATTACTCCAGTCTTCAGTCCTTCAGAATTATTATTATAAAAAAAGGAATAACATTTTTATTTTCAGGATTCCTTAATGAATAAAATGTTCAAAAGAACAGCATTTATTTGAAATATAAATCTTCTGTAATATTATAAATGTCTTTACTGTCACTTGTGAATTGTCAATTTAATGCATCCTTGCTGAATAGAAGTATTAATTTCTAATTTCTGACTCCATACTTTTGAATGGTAGTATATATATAGATGAATGAATGAGTTAATATACATTTAAATATACATTTTTAATATAACATTTTATATCGTATAGACATAAATGCAAAATGTGTTTGTGTGTAAATAAACTAAAATCTAAAATAAAAAGGTTAGTTTACCGTACTTTATTACATTAAATATTTTAAATCTCCTTTTTGTGTGAGTGTGTGTGTGTGTGTGTGTGTGAGTGTGTGTGTGTGTGTGTGTGTGTGAGTGTGTTTGTGTGTAAATAAACTAAAATAAAAAGGTTCGATTTTACTGTACTTTATTACATTAAATATTTTAAATCTCCTTTTTGTGTGTGTGTGTGTGTGTGTGTGTGTGTGTGGTGTGTGTGTGGTGTGTGAGTGTGTGTGGAGTGTGAGTGTGTGTGTGTGTGTGTGTGTGTGTGTGTGAGTGTGTTTGTGTGTAAATAAACTAAAATAAAAAGGTTCGATTTTACTGTACTTTATTACATTAAATATTTTAAATCTCCTTTTTATGTGTGTGTGTGTGTGTGTGCGTGTGTGAGTGTGTTTGTGTGTAAATAAACTAAAATAAAAAGGTTCGATTTTACTGTACTTTATTACATTAAATATTTTAAATCTCCTTTTTATGTGTGTGTGTGTGTGTGTGTGTGTGTGTGTGTGTGTGTGTGCGTGTGTGAGTGTGTTTGTGTGTAAATAAACTAAAATAAAAAGGTTAGATTTTACTGTACTTTATTTATTACATTAAATAGTTTAAATCACCTTTGTTTTTTATTCCAGTGATTGTTTGATTGAAATGATGGTTACTCTAATTGAAATCATCTCCATAATCTATTGAAAAATGAAAAATCTGGAGATGTATATTTTCAAACCTGTGTTTTTGTGTTGTAGAGATGTTGACTGGCTGGTGGAAGGTGACGGACGTTGACGAGTTACGATCGATAGAGAAAGCGTGTCATTCCCGTGGGATCCGAGAGAAACAGCTGCAGAAACAGCTGCAGAAACACATGGTTTACATCGGGCAGGTCTGCAGCAGGACCAGAGATGGTAGGTCTCTTTAAACACGGTTTGAAACACTTCGAGGACAGTGCTCTTAGTCTGCTCTGTGTTCAGTGACTGTGATCGACGTCTCTGAGCTGGAGGAGAATCAGGTCTCTGAGGACACCGTTCAGAGCTGGTGTGTGGAAGAACAGGCCTTGGACATGGACATCGCTGTCCTGCAACAGGTGGAGGAACTGGAACACAAAGTCACCTCAGCCAGTCTGCAGGTTAAGGTAGGAAATATGGATTTTAATGAACATTATTATACATAACCTTATTATCTTGTCTTAGCCTATGTTCGTGTTTTAGTTTCTTTTTTTTAATAATTGATGCTTTTCAACAAGACAGTTAAAAAAAGGAAAAAGACAATAAATATATAACAAACTATTGAGATATTATTATAATAATAATAATAATAATAATAGTTGCTGATAGTATGAATAATATTATTAATAATATTTATATTATTTATTTTTAACGTATGTGTTTATATATATATATATATATATATATTACATATACATACAGTATATATATTATATCTTAAAATTAACTTAACTATTAGCAATAATAATAATAAACAAAACAAATCATTATATTTTATTTTTTAATTCATTATTTAATTATTTATTGCTCTAGGCAAAAAGCTTAATGTATGGAATCACAACCACCTGGGAGTAAAATAAAATTTCTTAAAAGTATCATAGAAAGGGTTGCCAAATACTGTGTTTTTCTGCTTCAACAAGCATTGTGAATGTTTTTATTTTTCTATTTGAATTAACTGTAACATGTCATGCATCCAATGAGAGTAGTTGGGAGGAAAGGCTTTTTCCAGTTTATTAGTATAAGCCTTTTAGCAACATATACATTAAAGGAATAGTTCACCCAAAAATGAAAATGTGATGTTTATCTGCTTGTTTCTTCAGTAGAACACAAACGGAGATTTTTAACTCAAACCGTTGCAGTCTGTCAGTCATGTAATGGCAGTCAATGGGACCCACGGCTTTGACAAAACCAAATGAATCCCTGCGGCTCGTGACGATACATTGAGGTCTAAAGACACGAAACGATCGGTCTGTGCAAGAAACTGAACAGTATTTATATCATGTTTGACCTCTGATCCACCGCGATGTCCAACTGTCCTGAGCGCGTTCACAACATCCGGTGCCTGACGTGTCAACGCTCTCTGGTGTAGTAGACGCATGTGCAGGAAGCGATCTGTCGCGCATCTGTCACTCATTCTTTAGATCGCGTCCACGCATGTCTACTATGCCAGAGCATGATGGCGCGTCACGCGCCGGCTGTTGTGAACGCGCTACACCTACATCTTGGATGTCCTGGGGGTGAGCAGATAAACATCAAACTTTCATTTTTGGGTGAACTATCCCTTTAAGTCCAAATAATGCCACTAGGGGGCATGGTTTAAAATGAAAGAGAACAATATCAGAAATTGACACGAAAAGGTCAAAAGTATGACATAGAGTTGTTGGAGCTTAAGCAGGATCCAGATCCAGGTTAAGAGCATTAATGTTTCAACACTGTCTTTGATTTGAACTGCAGTGTATGAAAGCATTATGTTTGTTTGACAGGGCTGGATGCATCCAACACCACAGTCACATAGTGAAGACCTGGTGTATTACGAGCACAAACCTCTCGTGCAAAACTGCAAAGATAAAAGTGAAAGTGACATCGTGCGTCGAGCGAACAACCCTCTGGATATAGCAGTGACGCGTCTGGCGGAGCTGGAGAGGAACATCGAGCGAAGGTACCTGAAGAGCCCTTTAAGCTGCACCATTCAGATCAGACTGGATAACGTGGGAACGGTCTCAGTACCGGCCCCTGCGCCATCACCTGCTAGAGCTGATGGTGACGGGTAGGTCATCAGATTCACTCGCTCCTCAAGCCCGTCTGCCGCTCTTCACGCTTCACTGTGGCACTTGTGCTTCTGTGGGTTTATGTGGTGCTTGTTTCCCATCTTTCACTTTTTGGCTTGTGAAGCATGAGGCACTGTGTACATCTACAATAACCACAGCCTCACTGCATCCTCATCTGCCTTCCACAAGCAGCAGCTTCCTGAAGAGCCTGACACACAAAGGGTACTAAATAGAGCCTGAAGTTCTTCTAAATCAATCAATAACAATAAGCAAACAATAATAATAATAATAATTGTATTCAATGTAAATTATTTGTTGCTGCTTTTTATTATTAATTTAAAAATCTGTTCATGATAATAATAAAGTGGTTTAATTAGAATAATTGAATACTATTAGTTGTATTATTAGTTTACATTATCTTATATTTACATATATTAATTATTGATTTTGTTACAAATAATAATGCTATTGGTAATTATAATATACTGTATAATTATGTATTTACTTATTTTAACGGTCAGAGATAAGAGGAGTGATATTTCTAGGTAAACTGAAAAATAACATTAGAGTTTACAAACTAACATCTACTAGTTCTCAAAAAAAATATATATATATGTATAATACTCTAGAGGTCAGAGTACTAATAATAATAAAAAATAGCCTATAATAATACTAACAAGGTTGTACATGTAGCCGTAATGAAGCCATCACTCAGTAGAGGATAGATCGTTTTGTGACCATGTTAGTTTGTAGTTGCTGATCAAACTATATTTCCCATAAAATATTATGATAATATTGTTTAAATAATACTGTATAAATTATAATAAATAGAAGAGTTTATAAACCAACATCTTGCCAGTTCTCGCAGCAACAAAAGAAAATCTAAACATTATAAAAACAAACTGCCTCGTAATTCTATTTAAACAGTAATGTTGTACTCTGTTTGTGGAAAGTAGCAAACACTGTTGAATCTGATTGCTGTCTCTGTGCTCTGTGGTTATTATCAGCATGAATGTGGGTTATTGATCATGGCATGTTTTTATGAAATAGGGTCATATCCAGGCTCAAAAATTAACATGCACCAAATCACAATAAAAAATGCCATTCATTTACAAATGTGTATGAATGTTTGGAAGATTCAAAAGTATCTGACTATCACTGATACAAGGAAAAATGTTAAATAATTGCATTGTTTTCAGGACAAATATACAGATGCATTTATTTTTTATCAGTTAAGAAAAAATTGCAAATGCAAAATTTCATGGCCAGTTTAATGACCTCCTAAATGTACAAAATTCTTTCACAATTGGCAGAAGTGACAAAAAGTAAATTTTGGACCCTGGTCATAGTTATTTATTATAATATATATATATATAATTTTTTTTTTTTTTTGAAAGATTCAGAAGAATCTGGACATCGCTGATGCAAAAAAATAAAAGCTAAATAATTGCATTGCTACAAGGACAAATATACAGATTTACCCCCCATTTTATAATTGTTTTATTTATTTTTAAAAATGCACAATGCCGTTTCATGGCCAATAAGAAATATGTAAGTGTAATAAATGAGGCAAAAATACATTTTGGACCTTATTATTTATACGTTTTGTCATATTTATTTATTATAAAATATTATTTTGCTATGCCATTTTAATTTTATTATGAAATATTTAAATGTGATTATCTAGTATTTTGTTACATTTTAAGATTTAGTTTTATTCTAAATTGTATTATATTTGATCATAAAGTGTGCAGTACTGTAATCTGTAATCTGTGGCAGGGCTGAGGAAGATCTGGCTCCAGGACTGAGACAGTGGCGTAAAGCTCTCGGCGAGGTGCGCAGTGCCAGTCAGCTCTCTCTGTGTCTGCAGCAGCTGCACAAGTCCATCGCCTGGGAGAAGTCCATCATGAAAGTGGTGAGTGCTGGGAGTCCACAGCTCCTGGAGTATGATGGGAATTGATTCGCAGGGCTTTCAGGTTGAATGTGTGTTAGTTATAGTTCAGATCTGTGTGCTGGTTTATAGATCTCGGGTAGTTTCTTGAAGTGAAGTAATCCAGATGTGTTTATCACTCAGTACTGTCAGATCTGCTGTAAGGGAGACCACGAGGAGCTGCTGCTGCTGTGTGATGGATGTGATCGAGGCTGCCACACGTACTGCCATAAACCCAAGATCACCAGCATCCCAGCCGGAGACTGGTTCTGCCCGGCCTGCATATCCCAGGTGCAGCGCTTTAGTAGATTAGTAGATCATTAACACTCTCATTCCACACCTCAATGCTGTTTGGTTTTTTTGTCATCATGGAATTTCAGAAGAATATTTTCACTAAATGTCAGTTCATATTGACCAAAAACACCATGCAAGTTTAATAAAAGTAGTCCATGTGATTTGTGTGCTGAATTTTAAGTGCTTAACTGCGGTTTAGTTATCAAATCTGACAACACATTGATATTGACAGTCATTTTTCTATGCAAGAAAATTATTATTATTACTACTACTACTTGGCACACTGACGACGACAACAATGATAATGTTAATAAATTCAAAATATCATTGAAACATTTTTTATAAACAATAAAATTATCAACAATAATATAATAACATCAATAATAATATAAAAATAAATTAATGTAGTAGTAAAAAATATACTTAATCATAATTCTATTATTATTATGTCACCGTTTTTTATAATACATTTTATATTAGAATATTATAACAAAATAACTTTTACTAAATTTTTCATTAATTGTATTTGAAAATTAATTGTAATTATATTTTTCAATAATAACGATTCAATATAGTAATAAAATGTATACTTTATTATAACCGTATTATTATTGTTATTAGGTCCATTTTTTAAATAATAAATAAACATTATAATATTATAATTAATTTTTACTTTATCTGTATTACATTTATTTACAATTTTTTTACTATACTTTTTACACAATTTTTTATAAATCATAAAAGTATTATTATTGAAGTCAAGATATTTGAGTGGTAATAATAATATTCTACATTTTATTACTGCACTAATTATTTATTGTTTTATAAATGACCAAACTTATAATTATAATGTTTACAGTATTTGTTTTTGTTTACTATTTGAGTTTTGTATTAAGACCAACTATTGGGAAATCACTGGGGAATTTGGCTTAACAATTTAAAACCATAAATATTTATTCCTTCCATCTGATTTCAATTCTCAAGCACACATGCATCCCTAAATGTACTTAAATGTGTATATGCATGTAAAGAGCCCATAAATGCTGCTGCGTGACCCCTTCGCTGCAGCAGTGTGTTCTTCATGAAGAGATCCGAGTCTTTGGTCTGTGTTTGGAGATCCTCACTAAAGCGTTTGTCTCGGTGTAGGCGAGCAGTCAGTCCCCGAAGACCAAGAAGGCCTTGAACCGCTCAAGCGGAGGCCTGAAGAAACCTGCCGAGGTCAAGCGGCACAGGAGGCCGTCTGTGGCCGGAGACTCGGAGGAGGATTTGAGCAGCGCCAACAGCACGCCCAGGAAAGTGTCAAAGGACATGAAAAAGAGAAAGACAGAGGAGAGTTCTTCTGCTAACCCGGCAAAGCAGGAGAGTCCCGCGTGCGTGAAGAAGCCCAAAACAGCCCGAGACCCCAGTGAAGACCTGGCCGTGTGCAGGTACGGTAGCAGAATGTCTGTCTTCAGCCGTTAACATGTCATTTCCTCCCTACTGTGTTCGCTTGGAAGAAGGTTCATCCGGGTTAAAAGTACTGGTTCAAAGGTGAGCGTGCGCTGTGTGAGGAGAGGGGTTGTGAAGGAACGGCGGTAGAACGTAGATAGCTAATGTGATGGACGATGCAATGGAAGGAATGAAGTGTGCTAGCTGAATAAACGTCGTGTTTTATTTGAGTTAACACAGGTGTCACTGATCGGTCGTTTTCAGAATACTCTTGGCTGAGCTGGAAAGCCATCAGGACGCCGGGCCGTTTCTGTCCCCCGTCAACCCCAAATCTGTCCCGGGATACCGCAAGATCATCAAGAAGCCCATGGACCTCTCCAGCATCCGAGACAGACTCACCAACGGCCAGTGCGTATCACTAGTTAACTACTCGTTTGCAGCTGGACACTAAATACCATATTGAAGCCTTTTCTGTGATATATTTATTGATCATTTTTATTTTATATTTTATTGATGATGATGATGATAATTAATTTTCTTTATCAAAACATCGTAGTCAAGTAGATTGAGTCTACTTGAAAACTTTTTTTTCATATTCTTATTGTTTTATATTGTATTATCTATTATTTATTTATTTTATTTTAGTTTAGTAGACCATAATTTTACCCAGACAGTCATTATAGTCAGGTAATTTATTAAAAAACACAATTTCAAGCTTTTGATAATGAATTAATTGATGATGATGATGATAATAATACTTTTTTAATTTTTACTTTAATTTTTTTCAGTGGAATCGTTTTAACCAAACAGTAGTTGTTTTTTGTATCAATATTTTCACTAAATCAAGTATTTATACGCACCAGTATAATACCTTGCTGGTGAACCTCATTATTTGCCAGCAAAATGATGGTGAATGTTTAATTGAATTATTTTAATTAATTTGACTTGACTTTTGACTTCTCGTTGCAGGTACTTGAATCTTGAGACTTTCATCATTGACGTGAACCTGGTGTTTGATAACTGTGAGAAATACAACGAGGATCATTCAGACATCGGCCGAGCGGGACACGCGATGAGACGCTTTTTCCAGAGGAGATGGACCGAGCTGTTGAGACCGCTTCAGATGATGGAGAGTCACTGAGACTCGCTTACACACTCACACACACACACACACACACTCACACGCACACACACTCACTCACTCACTCACACACTCACACGCACACACACTCACACTCTCACACTCACACTCACACTCACACACTCTCACACTCACACGCACACACACTCACACTCACACGCACACCACACCACACACACACACACACACACACACACACACACACCACAACCCACACACCACACAGACACACACACAGACACACACACAGACACACACACAGACAACACACACACAGACCACACACACAGACACACACACAGACACACACACACAGACACACACACACAGACACACAGACACACACAGACACACAGACACACACAGACACACACAGACACACACAGACACACACAGACACACACAGACACACACAGACACCACAGACACACACACACACACACACACACACACACACACACACAGACACACAGACACAGACACAGACACACAGACACACAGACACACAGACACACAGACACAGACACAGACACACAGACACACAGACACACAAACACACAGACACACAGACACACACACAGACACACACACAGACACACACACAGACACACACACAGACACACACACAGACACACACAGACACACACACAGACACACACACAGACACACACAGACACACACACAGAGACACACACAGAGACACAGACACACACACCACACACACAGACACACACACACACACACACAGACACACACAGACACACACAGACACACACACACAACAGACACACACACACAGACACACACACACACAGACACACACACACACAACACACACACACACACACCCACACAACACACACACACACACACACACAAACACACACACACACAGACACTCACACAGACACTCACACAGACACTCACACAGACACTCACACAGACACTCACACAGACACTCACACAGACAAACACACAGACACACACAGACACTCACACAGACACTCACACTCACACACTCACACTCACACACTCTCTCTCTCTCTCACAGACACACACACACACACACACTCACACTCTCACACTCACACACACTCATACTCACACACACACACACACACACACACACACACACACACACACACACACACACACACACACACTCAAACAAATCCACGACCCAGAACATCAGTGCTTTCAAAAAGATCTTGTAAATATGTGTTGTTTTGTTTTTTTAATAAATATTAATATTATAGTGAATATACTGTATTTAATTTGTTTTTAATTATTTATGAGTAAACAGGTCTTCACTTTCTATGGAAAAAGAGGCAAAACTGCTCAAAAAATCTAAATGAGTGTGTTTTCTTTATCAGATATGGAAAAATAACGTGTTTACATAATTCTGAGCTCCTAGAGAACAGAAGATCCATTACGGTTGCATTATAAAGCTGTATTTATGTAAATGTGTATGTTTTAAGTCACAAACTCCAAAACAGGCCATCGTGACATATGACTATTAATGTTTAATATCGGTTCTGAATATTGTATTCTGTGCACACAAGACTCTGATGCCTTTTTAATGGTTGTATCTTTGAATGTGTTTTACATTACGGCACTTTCAGAAATCCACCGTTTCTACAACTTCTCAAACCTCAATCCATCTGTTCTGATGCTCAAGCACTCATCCAGTGTTTGCTGGATTTTTGACATCATTATCGCCATCACTCATATACAATAAAACAATAAAACGGATGAAAACCCTCCAAACCGTATCGAGACATCAGCATTAGTTTTTCTTTGCAACTGCGTAGCAAACACTCTTGTTGCGGCGGCACATTTTGCGCGTGCAAAGTGCTGTTGTGATTCATAAATCTAGTTTACATGATAATTAATGTAATGAACTGCAGTGATTAAGTCAGAATACTTGACTTCTGTGTGAAGAACATCTAGCAATGAAGGTGTAGCGTTCGGTTTTGTAGGAGTTTTATTTTTCTCTAGTTTGTGTCGAATATTTAATAAAATGTTTTCAAGCATTCTGGTTGTGTATACTGTTGATGCTGTGTTTTATTAATGAGATGATCATATTTGTATCTGTTTTAATGACACTGCGTCACTTCACTTACAGCTGTATTTCTCAAATCCACTCCTGCAACAGAATTAGGAGTGCTTATTTATTCTTGTCCATTTTTATGTTTCATTTAATTTATTTTGCTTTCATTTATTTCAAAAAGCAATATTATTTGTCCTTATTTCAATTTATCCAATCATTGTAGTCAAGTAAATTATGACTGCTCATTTATTTAAAAAAAAAACTTTTCAGCCTTTTAGTAATATATTTATTGATAATTATTATTATTTATTTAATCCAATTGTATTTTATTTCATTCAATTTTATTTTATCCAAACAGTCATTGTAATTAAGTAGATTATGACTAGTCATTTATATAAAAAAAATATAATAACAATATTTCCAGCCTTTTGGTGATTTTGTTGATGATAATAATGTTCTGTTTTAAGTTGTTTTATTTGATGTCTTGTTTTGGTCCATGTGACTGAAATGTGAGTCTCTCATTGGTTTGTTCAGGTGTTGTGAAGCTCAGAGGACCTCGGGGGTGTTTATGAGAGGATATCCCAGACAACAGACTCGGTCACAGCAGGAAGAGTTTGGCCTGAGCTTCAGGAATTATTTTCGGTGTATGTTTGCTTAGCTTATATCTATATAATCTCAGTTTTATATAGGTTATTGTGTTAAAGTTGTGCATTTCCAGATATTGATTTACTTAAATGTATTTTCAGGGTTTTAAAAACAGTCTTCGTGTGAATCTTCTGCCATCAGGGGAGTCATTCCTGAACCTTTTGAACTTTAACATGTAATTGACTTTTTAATATATCTATATAAAAGAGGTTTATCAGATATGCTCTGAACACTATCTGTAATGTCCTCAGATGAGCATCGGTAACACTTCTGCTGTAGATGTGCTGAAGTCAGTCAGGGTCTGTGTTTCTCTCCGTGTGGACAGATGTTCATCACCGGCTCCAGACCGAGAGAAGCTCGTGATCATCTTCTGTCCTCCTCAGATGAGCATCGGTAACACTTTCTGCTGTAGATGTG
>QVTF01005968.1:0-28183 GCA_003573665.1 Oxygymnocypris stewartii | reverse complement strand
ACGAAGTGGTTCAGTTCGAGGTGGATTTGATGAAAGACCTGGGAGTAAAGGTAATGAAAGCCATCACACCTCCCTATCCTACCCCTCCTCCATGCCTCTATGCACACCCACCTGCCCCTTTTGAAGCCGGGACGGGCGAGAGGTCTCAGGGAGGATCAGCAGTCCAAATGTCAGCCGCATTAATAAAGAACAATTAAAAGTTGCATTAGGGGTGTCAGACAGCGGCAGCCAAGCACCTCGGGGCTGTACGCGCTTGTCTGTTTGTTTCCTGAATGCTTCAGCTACGGGAAAGGGCAATCAATAGTCGTCATCCGGCACACCTGCTCAGGATTCATTTTACACAGGAAATGCTTTTTTCCGCAGTTTGTGAAGAGCTGAGGATGATTGGGAGGGGGGTGAGATGACAGATTTGCATGTTCCCCCTCAGTACCTATAAACAGACTCGGGAGAGTGGGAGTGGATGCAAGGCTCTGGAGGAGGACAGACACTTTTCCAACGTCTTTTCCGCTGACACAAGAAGTATTCAGATACGCCCTCCTGTGAAACAGACACGGTTTTACTGGCCTTCAACGGAGCTTCTTTGAGTTTTTTATTTTCATCCTTCTTTGCTTCCTTTTTAACTTGTCCTTTCCTTTCTTTCTTCCTTCCTTTCATCTTTTCTTTGTGACTGGCTTCTCTTGACTTTTTAATTTTTTCTAGTATACACAATAAATATTTGAAGATGCCAACATGAAAGCTCAAACAGACATGCTTCCTTTTTTCCTTCTTTACTTCCTACTATCCATCAGTCTGACCATTCTTTCTTCTTTCCTTTCTAACTTCCCACCATCCATCTTTCCTTCTTTTCTATTCTTCCTTCCTTCCTTTTCTTTTTCTTATTCTTCTCTTCTTCTTCTTATCCATTTTACTGACCTTACCACCCATTTCTTTTACTTGCATTTTTTCATTTTTGCAGTTTTTTCTCCCCTAAAAAGTATTCAAGGTGCCTTCCTAAGACCTCAAACAAGACTTCCTTCCTTCCTTGCTCCCTTCCTTTCTTTTTTCTTCGTTCCTTACTGCCACTCTGCTCCTTTTCTTTTTTTTTCTCTTTTCTTTTTACTTCCTTTACTTCCTTGCCTTCTTTTAGATAGTCTTTTAGCTGTTTTTCCACTGAAGGAATCAGAGACTTTCTCCTGAGACCTCTAACAGGCATGATTGTACAGACCTTCAAATGAGCTTCTTTCTTTCATTCTTTCTTTCTTTTTTGTTTTGTTGCTTTCTTTAGTTTTTTTCGGTAGTCTGAGATTTTTCCTACCGCCTTTTCCGCTGCCACATTATGACTTCAGAGATGCCCTCCTGCAATCTCAAACAGACCCCATTTTACAGGCCTTCAGATGAGCTTCTGGTCTTTCACGGAGCATTTCTGTGGTCTTGCTTCTGTTGATATGGCTTGTTTGAACTCTTATTTCAGATCGTCTGTGACCGAGGACTCGGCCAACATGGAATTACACTTCTCTCACTGAAGGAGGAGGGATACAAAGCTGTGTTCATTGGAATCGGTCAGTTTATATGCATCTTCACACATTGTCTTGTTGTCTATTATGTGGACAGATGTGCATGTACACAGAAAAGATGGAGAAAGCCTCTTTTTCTCTGAATCACTGGCAGCTCCCTGGCTCTCTGTCCGAGTTAAAGGCTGTGGATGATCCACTTGACAATCCCCCCCCCCTCTACCAGTAACCCCATTCACATCTCATTTTCCAGACTCCTTGAGCTGCTGCTGTTTTTTTGCTGTGCTAACCTAACAGTGCATGGTCGGGCTTCCCACTGCTTCTCAATGAAGGACACCCTGGTTTCTCATCAGATCCCTCTGGCCCTGTTCTCTTCCAGCTGAGACATTCACTGCCACTACATGTTGACCCTCAGTGCTCCTGAGCATCTTTAACTATCATCAGAGTCCCAGGACTCAATCCTGCTCAATCCTCAATTCTTTTATTTATTTTTTTATTTGTTCTTTATTTCATTCATTCATGCATTCATTCATTCTTTTTTAATTTTTCCATTTTAATTGTTTAACTTCTCCTCTCCTCTCCTCTTTCTTTCTTTTTCTAACTCTCTATATTCCTTTCTCTCTCATTGTGTTTACTGACTGTTACCAGTATCAGCGGATTATATTAGATGTGACCTTTTGCTATTACAATCAAATAATGATTATCATATTGGCGCTGGCAGTGAGGAGCTTTGCTTTTTATTTTCAGACTCTGTGGCTGTGTGCAGTCTCATCACTATTATTTTTTCCCTTCCTTTTTTCCCCCAAAGCCAAGGAACAAATAAATCTATTCTTGAAGATAATATCTTCTGGCTATGTACGATCTACAATCCCTTGTTGCTTATTAAAATTAATAAAAGAGGCTCTTCTTTACATAGTAAAGCATTTCTAATTATGACTCCTAACCTAAGAAACTTATATCTGCTGAACTAAAATAATCGTATTACTAGAATAATATAACTTTATATAGAAAGAAATTAAACTGTGATTAAGTGGCCCCTGCATGATCTTAGGATTTCAAACATTGCCTAAAGCTGTCCATGTGACTGTCTTATTGTACCGACACAATGAGAAAAAGAAATTAGTATAATTCATTGTTTCGAAACGCTGAGTCTCTTAATACTGGGCATCCTAATTATGAGTCTTTTACGTAGAGCATTTGGGGATTTTTCTACAAAGGATGTAAAGAAATTTTGGACTGTGGGAGAAAATGAAAGCGCTGAGTATTTGCAATTAATTTCTGTAATTTCACACGAGGTCCTTTACGGTCTTTTTAAATGTCATCCACTCACTTGATTTGACATGCTAATTTCTCTGTGGCAATATGCAAAAATATGCAAAGTGGAAGCCAGGTTGAGGAAGTCAGATAAGAGCATTGCTATTAGGCTATAGGTTCAGGAGTCAGTGGCTTGGGTTCAATGGTTTTAAAGAGTGAATTAACACCTTAACTGCCATGAAGTGATGGGGGTCTTGCGATCTCCCTGTCTTATTTTCTGATGTCTCTTTTTGATTTCATTGTCACTTTTATGATAACAAGAATAAAACACTCTACAGCAAATAACACGGTCCATTAATGTTATAATGTACCCATAATGCCATAAAAGCAGTGGAATATTAGTACCAACCACAAAAATATTACTCAAAGTTGGTATACATGTTATTAAAAGGCGCACCGATCAATAAATGCAAGCACATGATTAAAAGATGTACGCTCAGCACTAAGATGAGACGTTTCTGGAGAATACTTGAAGTTTTTAAAAGCTCCGCAATCAATAGTTGCTACAAGTTGGCGGCAGAGATCCTTGGATGCTAGTCAATATGAGGTTATATTATTACACTGTAAAAATGACCCATCATTGTGTATGCTTCTAAAATATCACCCAAGATGTCAAGAATCTGGCTCTTTTTAAATCCATCACACATTCTGACACTGAATATGTGCTGCTACAAAAATGGAAACATAAAGTTATTTCGGAATGCTCCGTTGTCACTGGCAGCAACGTTAATTAACACATATAGAGGGAATTTTCTAATCTGTGAGGTTATGTAACATCTTTACGTACTGAACTTCAGTAAGGCGAGCCTCGATATTACTATAGCACATATTTAGGAGTTTGTTTTTTGTGCTATGGATATATATATATATATATATATATATAACCTTACATTTTGGCTGGCAGATGATTAAACAGATTAATTAATCCCACAGAAGTATTTCATGAGAAGGTACCTGAGCCATATCTATAGACCACTATACCCTAACATTGCGGCAGCAAGCATTTTTTCTTCATAAAATATAAACATCTAGTTGAACTCTTCACTCTTGTTTTTTTTTTCACTGTTTATGCAATTCATAAGGGTCAGAGAGGTCAGGGACTGCCGAGAAAGGACCTCCTGCCATTGTCGCCCCCTCTTCTCAAAAGATGCCCATATATAAGCCCTGATAAATGAGAGGGGTTCTGCTCTCTGGGTGATGTATTATTTTAGATTTTGCATGGTGAAAAGGGGTCTCGGATGCGAGCATACCATACGGAAGCTCGTTGCTGAAGAAAAATGTGATGCAGCAGGAGACAAATGGAGACGCATTACTTACAACGAGGGCTGTCTCAAACCCTGGCGCTTTTGTTAAACCCACACTTTGTCACGCCATACCGTGAGTTTCCTGTTTTTCCTGAACTTCCTTTTGTATTTTTTGGTGATGATCAGCTGATTGAGGTGACAAGTGGTTATGCTTCCCGAACAGGAAGGTTATTTGTAAAAATGTAACACAAAACGCATTACTTGTGTAAAAAAAAAAAAAAAAAAAAAAACACTGGAGAAATATACAAATACTGGTTTGCACCGACCACGCAACTGGTTATTTTTGGCTCACTAAACTCCTGTTTTAATTAGGCTACACATGAGTACACGAACGCATAGATTAAGGACAGCATTTTCAAACCCTTCAAACACATAAACGCAGATTTTTATAATTATTGACTGACATTCGTACTAACGAGACTCAAATACCTGCTCAGACACATGTCTGCAATTTTTGAAGTCTATGTGCAATTTTAAAAGTCTGTGTTTTTTTATGTTATTCATTAGGCATGACACCTTAACAGATTTAGTTGGTTGGAATGCCAGAATATCATCAGGATATCATTAAAACCATTTAGCTGCTTTCAACATCATGTGTTCGACATCCCCTAATGAGAAATCACTGGTTATTTGCACCAAGTCTAATGTGCGATACTACACCTTCCGCATGGGGATATTTGATGTGTGTGCATATACAGTATAGTATGTATATACGCAAACAAACATATGTGATATTGCAGTTAAAATTGGATTCTAAAACTCAAACATTTTATTAAAGACTCTGAAATCTGATCGGATGGGCCACGTTTATATTTAACTATAAATGTATATTTATATGTCATGTATGCACTGCCACTCAAAAGCTTGGAATAATAATATTGTTTTGTTTGAATATATTTTGTAGTAAAACGATTAAGATATTTAGATTTTTTTTAACCAATTATTCGAATTTTTTTAAATAAGTCGTTTATTTATTTTATTGAACATAGCTGTTTTTGTCGTATTGCAGTCATTTTGCCACAGTTAAGGGATTCTTTGCACTCCGTATTTTAAAAATACTTCTTAACTGTGGTAAAATCAGAAACACACATGCCTCTTGTTGCTTTTTCGGTGAAATACAACCACTGGAGGGTTCTTAGAAGACCTGCTCGCAGCAGGGTTGCCGTCACATAAAGCGTTTCATATAAACATCTTGTAAAACTAAATCCGACTGAAATATAGAAGAAAGCCAGAAGACTGCTCTGTCAAACAGAATCAGCAATGCAAACTCGGCTTAAAGGAAGACGCGCTGGTTATTGGTGAGCTATCGTTTACTCGTTGGCCACACGCTGGCTTGTTTGGTGAAGGTTAACTTTAAAAACGTGGTAATTGCCGTGTTATTGACGACTTCTGGAGATGTGTCTGATGAGAGGTGGGCGTCCTAATTATTGTATGATTTAATGACCGGTTTTCATTAATAACGAGTTAAACTTTTTAAATCATGCTGTGTGTTTTCACCTCTCTGCCCTTTGCCTTTTTAAGCCAGACAGAGCGGATGAATCCGAGAACGGTGGGTGGAGAGGTCCTGTCGGATACCTGGATGATACACCACATGATGCTGTTCAAATCTCAGAAACTCTATTTTCTGCTTTTCGTATCTTCACTTGATATTTGCCAAGGGTGTAAAAAGATCCATGCGTTTACTAAAGGCTTGTTTGAATTGAGCAAATGAAGGCGTTGATGCATGTTGTAATGCATTTCCGTGCAATCACTTTGAATGTATGCAGCTGATTGGTTCTGACAGCAACACCCCAGTCTTCCATCTCTCAATCACTTAGTGCCTCATTACCACTGTCTTCTGCTTTCCATCTCAGTCACAGTGAATCTTGCGATCTTCTCACGTTACAGTTCTCGCAGATGCTCTGATCTCCGAAGAAGAGTTTTATCTTATTAAGACGCCATCGTGCTGTGGGTGGGGCTCAGCGTTCGCTGCATTTAAACCGCAACAAAACAACAAAATCACGCTTGCGTGTCCCGATTTAGATATTACTCACAGAAGATTGAGAGATTTTCAGAACTCACTTTGTCTGGGCTTCTTTAGAATGGATGATAATTGTGGGTTTTGAGGCACTGGAGGCCTGACGATGATGTCTAAACATCGCTCCCACTGAAACCACTAAGATTACATTATATGTGATTATGTGTAATGATGTTAATGACACTAAACAGTGGCAAACATTCGGAAGGGCAGCTGATGCACAATAGACATTAGAGGCAGGAAGAAGTCAACATAGGGAGGAAATTGGAATGCGCATCTGCGGATGTTATATTTCACCTCATTACCTCAGATACCTATTATTGTGATTTGTTAAACATGTGATATATATATAAATTCATATCTGTGTGTGTGATGTATGTTTTCTTTACATATTGAAAGTTTGTTTTATAGCAAAAGCAGATAACTCCACATTTCATGTTTTTAGAGTAAAAAAAAAGTTGTTTAATTTTTGTAATCTCCTCAGATGACAATGTAGATGCCTGACAAAGGTTGTTGTTTTGATCATATACTGTATGGTTGTGATTACACGCAATACACAGAGCTTTTCCCTCACCATTGTAATGTGCTGCTTTTGCAAGGTTCTGTGAAAACGTTTCAGCTTTTACTTCCCTTTAAACCCTGAAGAAGATATCACATGTTCATCAAGTGAAAGTAGCCTTGTCAGCTGACCTGAATACAGCGCGCTGATTCGCTAAAATCGGCTGCTGTTCAAAAACAAGTAAACATTTTCTGCTGTAAAATGTGAACTTGCGATGCTTTGAAAGTGGACTATATCCGGCTTTTTTTGACAAATCATGTTTAGGGTTCAGAGCTATATGTGGATAATTTTTTTTTTTTTAAGTGGCGTTTATCGTTTTTTTTGCAAATTAACTCTTCATATATATATATATATGTGTGTGTGTGTGTGTGTATCTATCTATATATATATATATAGAGAGAGAGAGATATAATGTATTATTAATAAATGTAATAAAATAAATTATTAATTGTTAATTATGATTCAAAACATTTGCACTGATGAATTGTGCATATAACACTAGGAGCATGTATTTAAGTAAATAAGGTCCACTTTTATTGTGGGCTTTTTTTAACTGGATTTTTTTTGCTCATATCTGTCTGTGTTGTTGCAGGGCTACCTCAAGCTAACAGACACAAGCTCTTTGATGGCCTCTCAACAGAACAGGGTTTTTACACGTCGAAGGACTTTCTTCCTCTCGTCACGAAAGCCAGTAAACCAGGTGAACAATCTGTCACAAAGTCACACCTGATGATTTAACGTTTCCTGAAGCGCCACATATAAGGGTCACCTGAGTCCAATTTCTTTCAACTAGATTTACTGTAAGATTCTTTGCTAACAAAAAAGTACCAATAGTTTTTGTTGTTGCTGTTGTTTTTAGGTTTTTTGGATATGTGCTCTTTGAAATGCCTTGAAGTACCATGATTATAGTAATTATTCAGTACCATTATGGATTATATTGTAATTATAAACGTTCATAATTATGAGCAGTAATCATTGTTTTGGATATTGGCATGATATTTTTCCTGTGATAAGTCTTTCTGAAGATAATCTTGTTTGTTCTTGTGTTGGCTCCAGCCATGATATACTTATTCATTGGCATACTTTGAAGAAGGGGTGGAGACCAAAAATGGTGCATGGTGTAGTTTGCCATGCCAGATATAATCGCTATTTCTGAAGGTAAATCTGAACAATCGAAAAGAACAGAAAGAAAGATAAGTTTTTGTTCCAGTTCCTCAGATTAATAGGGGGTTTAGACTCACAATATTGGCATCAGAATCAAATGAAAATATACATTTTGGGGAAAGAACTTGATTGAATGACTAAAACCTCAGTAATGAATAAATCTCAATCCAGTGTGCCGTTCTGCCTCTTACTGCAATTTGCTGAATTAAGGCAGTTGGCAAAGGATTTAATGAAATGGTAACATCTGAATCTTTACAACCGTTTGAGACAAAATGGTGCAGAGCTTTAAAAAACTACACAAAAGATATTACAGCCAAATACAACTCTAAAAGGTTAAAAATGGCATTGCATTTACTCACAATAAATATTATGAACGATTTTGAAAATAATAATGATAATACAATTATAAAAAAGAATATTCTATAAATTCATATCTAAAAGTTACATATTATTGTTTTTTAAATAATTTATTAAAATGCAATTGTTATACTGTATTTAATTTTATATTATATATGTACACAGTAGCATTTAAATAGTATGTGTATATATATATATAAGTATTATTCGACTACACAATTATTAGATTTATGTTTTGCTATTTTTATGTAAGGAAGTAAATAGTGTCAAGAAATGCTGAAATCATTGCGTTCATTATAGGTGCAGCCACCCTTATTGCATCTAAAAATAAAAGAAGTACCACGACAGGTGTGAAGTATGAAATTACTGATACAAGGACATTTCCGGAAAAATATGAAATCATAAGAAAAAAACTCTAAGATAAAAATATGAGGTGAATCAGGCTCTCGTGGAAGCAGAATAATTTGGATAGTGACGTGCTGTGAGGCTCCGAGATTCAATTTTACAGCACTTTGCGAACAAGCATCTGCTGAGCCGTCGAGTGAGAATTGTTCTATAGGTAGAATTCATGTTTTTTTCCCCCTCTTTCTCACTCTTTCTTGTCCTCCTCCTCTTTCTTGTGTTTCAGGGATGTGTGGGCTGTCGCTCAGCGCTGCCGGAGCTTCGTGGTACTGTGATCGTTCTGGGCGCCGGAGACACGGCCTTTGACTGCGCTACTTCTGCCCTGCGCTGGTGCGGCGCCCGCCGTGTGTTTGTGGTCTTCAGGAAGGGATTCACCAACATACGAGCAGTTCCTGAGGAGGTGAGGATTTAGAAATAGAAGGAAAGTGAGATTAATATTAGAAAGAAGACTAAATTTAGTATGCTCCATAGAGATATATACCCAGATGCCTCATTATCGACTGTTTCTATGGGCTGCGATACACGCCATCCGCAATTTTTTGGAATGGTCTGTGAATCTTTGAGCGCATTGACTGTGTGCATCTACAAACAGCATGTTATACGCTTGTATATATTTGATTATTATGGTGAATGCAAAATGGCTGACGCGTCAACGTATCTGAAGCGTCGAATAAGGAATCTACACATATCTATGGTCTGGTCGTGACTCCACGGAAAAGAGGGGGCGAGTCAGCACAGCTCACTGGCATTTAAAGCAACATGGACTAGATCAGCATGCTGAAAAAAGAGCTGATTTTAACAGGGTAAAGGTGTTTTTACACTACCATTGAGACATTTAACCAACGTATGTATAGTCTTTTCATGAAGACCCTAAAAAATCATATCAACTTGTGGAAAATGGGCATCCGATGACCCCTTTAATGCCATGGACCTCCAAATACGATGATCTCCCTTCCTAAAAAAAATATTTATTATTTGACTGTATATTTCCATAGTAAATAAGTTCGATTTTTTTCTTTACTTTTGTTTTTGACCAGTTTTTCTTTTAACTTTTGCAAAGTCTTACGGTTTAAAACAAATGTCTGCTTTCTTGTTTTGTGTTTTGTGTTTTTTGTTGTTGTTTGTTTGTTTTTTTGTTTTGTGTTTGTGTGTCTTGTTTATTTTTTGTTTTGTTTTTGACCAATTTTTTCTTTAACTTTTCCACAGATTGACTGTGTGACCAAAGTTAGAAAATTGTTTTTGTTTTATTCTTGATCAGTTTTTACTTTTGACTTTCCAAAGGTTTCTTTGTCACAAAGAAACAGTTTTGAAAAACTAAGTCTGCTTTCGTGTTTTGGTTTGTTTTGGTTTATTTTTATTTTTTGGGTCATTTTTTGTTTTAACTTTCACACAGACACGTGAATGTGTGACCAAAGTCACACATAGTTTTTTATTTATTTATTTTTCTGATAAGTTTTTACTTTTAAACTTTTTTACTGACTTTCTGTGACCACAATTTGAAAACCCCTGGGCCCGTATTCATGAAAAATCTTAGTGCTAAGAGTTTGCTCCTAGTAACAGAATTCTAAGAAAATTCTTAGAAATGTGGGTGTTTCCTCTTAAATTTCAAGAAAAGATCCTAGTAAAGAAAAAGTAATTCAGAAAGCATCTTAACCCTTAAAAGAGGTCTTAAGGTCCGAAATTGTTAGGAGTACAGACGAGGACTTTTAAGAGGCTTAAGAGTTTCTTTAGCAGCGGAGAACATGGATGAAACATGAAGAGGAAGAAGAAATGTGTTTGCAACACAATGCATGACAGTGAGTTAATAAGACGCTGCACATTAGATCGTGCAGGGATCGTGTTTGTGAGCGATCTTATTAGAGAAAAACTATCATTAGCTTTCTTTTTTTCTATTCTTTCTACTCGTTTTCTTAAAAAATAAAAACTTGTACTGCGTTAGGCTAACCGAGACTTGTCATAACACGTGCATGTTGTTGCTCTTTTGTTGGTTTTTATTACTTCTCTAGTCCCTCATTTGTAAGTCGCTTTGGATAAAAGCGTCTGCTAAATGATTAAATGTAAATGTAAAATACGTTAAGTAGGAAGAATTAACAGCATGGTAAGTAAAAAATAAAGAATATATATACACATAATGTGTGTGTGTGTGTGTGTGTGTGTGAGAGAGAGAGTAAGGTAAAACAGAAAAAAAATATGCCTGCAATTACAAAGTGAAGGCTTATAATAAACCCTACTCTTAAAATCTCTCTTTAATTTCCTTCTTGGACCACCAACCAATCACAGTCATCAAAAGACTGTGTCATTCCTAGCAACGGGGTCAGCCCCGCCTCCTCACTAAGATAAAAGTGTTTGTGTTTTCCTCGCTCAGAGTTGCTCTCAGATTGGTCCTGAATCACTTTTAAGCTAAGACTCCTAGCTAGAAATTTTTAAGCTAAATTAGGAGCTCTCTGAGAGGATTCTTAGAATCTTTATGAATACGGGCCCTGATCTTTACAAGTAAATTGATATATTAAATTAAATGTAAATATCCAGATATTTTTGGAACCACAATTTTTTTATTAGAAATGCATTATTATTATTTAAAAATATTATATACCACATTTTAAATATTAGAAATTTAAAGAGGTTAATTTCAAAATGACTATTATTTACATACATGCGAGTCTCTAGGACCCTAGATTATAAAGAATATAGTCCATTTCAGTTGAACAAGTGGGATGAAGCATCACTTTTCAAAGAATGTTTAGAATATAGTTTTTTCTTTTAACTTACATAAAAATGATAAAAATGTTTTCTAAGAAAGTTCTGAGTGGAATCTTTAAATTTAAAGTTTGTTTTAATTTTTTTTTCTTCTAGGACTAGAGAAAAAAGATTAGAAGTAAGAGAAGACCAAGAAGGCAGAAAGTCGAGGAGAGTCAGGAATTGAGAGAAAGAGTCAACATCAGACAGCAGAGTGAAGCTTATTAATATTTGGTCTGAGAGAAGTGTGAAGCAGAGATTTTATGAAGAGCTCTGTGAGAGTGTCCTCTCTCTCGAGACCACTGACACCGCTCCTAAAGCCTTTCCACTCTCATTTATTGCAGACTTGCCTTTGCTTTCAGGGGGAGATTACTGTCAATTGTCCTACTCACACACGGGGCTCTCCGGTGAGCTATATACCCGCTTCCACTCTGGTAATGATGCCAGCCGGCTAAACGTGTCATGATCACCTCCATTTAGACAAAGCTGTGAAATATGTGCGTCCGATGTACTGAGGGAACTTATTTTTTCACCATTATGTTTTTGAGACATAGCTAGGACAACGGACTGCCTTTCTATTAAAAAGTGCTCTTTTTATTATTAGTATTATTTTTGAAGTGCACAAAAGTACAAAATGCAATGCCAGTATGCAACTGTATGATTTAAGAATAAAAATAAAAAAAGCTTTCCCAACAAGTAGCCCCCCCCCCCACAGACTCATGTCATTGGTTGAGCCAGAGCAAATTGACACAGAGCCATAATGTTTTTCACTATTCAAGTCTCACTTATAGTTGTCTCTGTTCATTAGAGTGAACTTAGAAACTATTTCAATCCAGAAAAAATGACACACTTCACCTTAATCTGATTCACACATTGTTCTTCACATCGCCCACCACATTAGGATAAAGTGCAGTAATTATTCACATCTGTTTACTCTCTCCAATGAAGACACTCGCCTAATACGGCCGCCATCATCTTCAACTCATTAAAGCTGTTTATAAGCTATATTGAGTTTAAGACTCCTGTAGGCGTACATAATCAGAACAGAGCGCTCGACTGTGCATTGACGTGAACTGAGACAATTTATGGAAAACGTAGTAATAAGAAAATAGAATTGTCACCGCACGACTACATTCCTCCCACCGTCCCCCTCCACAAAGCCAGTGGGCTTCTTTTAGTTGATTCAACCGCGCTTTTCATCTGTTATTTTTTATTTTTTTGTAATCGGAGAGAAAATCTTCTGTAAACTTTCTGATGTGCTTTCCACCAAGCCGAGTCGCACTTGATGTTTTTTAACGAGGTACAGCGCTCCCATAATCTCGAGCTTCATTATCTAATGGCCGATAAAAGATGTGACCTTTGCTGGTTGTTGTTATGTGCAATAACTTCACACTTGTTCAGTTTTAAGAGCAGAAGCATACTTGAAGGAATAGTTCACCAAAAAATGTAAATACTGTCTTTAAACATTTACTCTCCATTTAGTTGTTCCAAACCTGTATGACGTTCTTTCCTCTGTGCAACACTCCTGTGCAAGAAAAAGCCTTCCTTTATTTTTTTAATCTTTACAATGCAAGTCAGTAGTGTACTTTTTTTTTTTTACCCCGTTGACTTTGAAAATATTCTCTTTTATGTTCTGCAGGTCAAAAGAGGTCATGCTAGATAGGAATTTAGTGTATATTTTTTTTGTGAACTATGCAGTCAATTACACTTTATTTTAAATCACCAATCATACTTTGTATGTATTTTTGATTACGTCTTATTTTCAAAAACATAAATTCCTACCAATCCCAAACTTTTGAACAGTAATGTACAAGAGTATATATAGGAATAAGAATATACAAGATGCAAATGTTTGGCTAGTGCACTGTAAGTGTGCATTTCTCAGTACTAAATGTGTGATTAAATCAGGGGTGGCGTTTCCGTATGGCAGTTACTATACCCTAGCCCAGTCAGGTGTGCCGTGAAAAATTATCCAAACTTCATATCTCTATTATAATTTGTTGTTATTATTTTAAATCATTGGTTGTTTAACCAATGATAAGCATTAAAAAGAGCTTGTCAGTAAAACTTCGTAACACCATTGGATCATCTCTCAGCGAAACCTCGTAACTTCACCCCGCCTCCATTCAGATTAACACGCCACGCAGTCTGGAGGAAACTGATCTCCACTTTTTCGCAATGAAAGTGTAAATAAATAATTGATGTTTGAAAAGTACAGCGTTTTCTTTACTCAAACACTAAGTCTGTAAAGGCTAATGTTTTTGTGTGCTTGAAGAGCGGAGAAGAATTAGGTTATTTTCCATCTAGCCAATATACTTTTGTACGTTTAAAATATCCTGTGCATAAGTGCTTAATTTGAGATTTTGACCAAGTGTATTAAACAACAAGAAAAACTAAGCACCCATATAGTTACAATAAACGTTTTATAACCTGTAAAAGTTAATGAAAGCATAATGCGATGCACTTGCTGCCTCAGATAACAGATACAGCCGTTCTAATGACAGACAAAACACTCCATCTCCGTCATTCGCTGGTCAAAAACCTTGTTAACTCCATTTGAGTGTCATATAATGTTAAGTGCATTAAGAGCACACTGATCAGTAAAGTCTGATACAATACCAACGCTGACGACACAATGCTGTTCAATTGTTGATTTTTTTTCCTTCTATTTTTTATATATTTGATTTTGTGATTTTTTTATATATGCTATTCGGTTTGCTAGTAATTAACATGTCAACCGCTAACTAAGATTAACTAATTTGCTCAGTAGCATTCTCTTCAAACTGTTGCTCCAGCATGACAGTATTAGTTGACCTGAAAGAGAAATTCACCATAGGCTAGGCTAAGTGCATACAAGCTTACTGAATACTACAGCATACACTGTATACACAGCATGCTTAAAAAAATAGTACTGTATGTGAAGCCATAAGCATTTTGCAAAGATATTCATTCCAAACAATAGGCCACACAATCTAATTTTATTGCATATTTCATTGTAACATTTGCACTCTGGGACATTTCAGATATTGCGTTCAAACATTTTATACAAAATAATTTGTATATGAGTTCTATTTATGATGTGTTTAGATGGAGCTGGCCAAGGAGGAGAAATGTGAGTTCCTGCCCTTCCTCTCCCCACGTGAGGTGTTGCTAAAGGCAGGCCGGGTTCATGGAATGGAGTTCTGCCGAACCGAGCAAACCGAGTCGGGGTCAGTGGGTGGAGGATGAGGAGCAGATCATACGACTGAAGGCAGACTATATCATCAGTGCTTTCGGCTCTCTGATGAACGACCCTGCAGGTATTTAATGTTCCTTACTGCAAATGAACACAACTCCTCCAAAATGGGATTATTTTTCAAGTAGAATTCTCCAGAATAATTGCAGTTTAAAATATACAGAGCATTTGTAATCAGTTACTTGCCAGGTCCAATTTTATACAAGATGCTTCCTATGTAGGGAATAGTCACTAGGTCGATGTCTCACAGTAAATTTAGTGATTCTGCACAGTGTTGTTGGGTTGGACTCAGGCTCATTATGCTGTAAGTAAACCCAGCATCAGCGCTCTGAATGGCTGCCATTTTTAAATGGATGAGGCCCATGTTATTGGTGTTGTTTCAGGGATTTATTCATTTGATTTCGGTTGAATTAGCTTGGCTGTCTTGCAGCACCAGTGTTCTCTGATTAAGTAGTGAAGTGTACAAGGGTAAATTTGACCAAGCATCCCAGTCCTCCGCTAATATACTTTCTCTTTTTCACAGACAGTCTGGAAATCAGCAATTGGTGTTTAAAGATTGACCATATCGTTTACACATGCATATACAAAGACATATTCTATTCTAAAATATAATTTTATATTAAAACTCATTACAACAAAACACATTGCTAGTCTGATATAATTACAGTTTGAATATTGTACATGACATGTTTATATTATTAAATACATTTCGAAAGTCATCAACACATTAAATAATGAGAGCTATAATTTCATTGACATTGAAATATGACATTTTTTTGCTTTTGCTTTCATTTTTTTTAAATGCTATTAAATTAATATATCATAAGAATATAATAAATAATAAAGAAAACATTACTGGTACATTATTTTAAAATTTGTATATGATAATTTTTTAAATGAAATAACTTTCTTAGTCATCAATACATAATGGTAGACCTTTACATTAAAATATTAATGTAAAAAAAATATTCGTTTTTTATTCTGCCTCACATTAAAATAAGTAAAAGTAATGGTGGCTTTATTAGTACTACTATATCACAATATTTACTTTGTCTCATAAATGTGACTATATCTTGCAATTGCACATTTTCTTTGACTTTATATATCACCATTGTAAATGTATATATCATATGTTGTACTTTATTTCTAGTCGTTGTTATTAGTAGTAGTTGTTTCTAGTAGTTATTGTGACATTACATCTCAAATGTGTGACTTTGTTTAAATATCACAATATAACTTTATATCGCACTTTGTTTATTTGAAACTTTAGTTCACACTTTGAAATAGTCTTCTTCTCTATGTATGTATATTTATTTATTTAAAACATTAACGCTTTGAGGCAAGACGGATAACTTTTGTTAAACTGGTGTGTTGCAACGGTATTTAGATTGTGTTTGTCTTTAATGGTAGTGTGGTGATGGATGGCTTTGAACGAGTTTTATGCTGTTACCAAACGGAAATCGTCTTAAAACCGAGTGTGACTGGATTAGCAGTGAGCTCCTGCAGTCAGCCCTCTGGGAGCAAACGCAAGTCATTACCGCACAGTTACAACTCAAAATGATTCCTGGACGGTCTTAGTGACGTGATTACAGGGTGAAGAGAGAGACTGCGTGTCCATTAGACTGAGATTCACCAGTGTCGGAGTCACCATCTTCATTTCAACCGTATAATTATCTGTTGGCCAAGTTCTTGAACTGTGACCAATAGCAGTGTGCGAAATGCACTGCATTTATTACGGATGTTAATTACTGTACTTGTTTTGTGATTCTTTTCTAACACATTTTAGTGTAATTCCTCTGGTTAACTCTACTGAAACGGTTGTGTTAAAACTGATTTGGGGTTTCCATCCGGCTGTTCTCTAGTACTGATGGGCATGGTCAGGTACTTGTGATTACAGCATGTCATTCAAGCAGTTAAATGAACTGAGTTAACAGTTGATTAATAATATAAATTGTTACAATTCAATCATTTAATAACTGTAATCAGCAGACCTGCTAATTATCGGTGGGCTGCAGTATACGTGTTCAGGGCTGGTGACAGAGCAAAACTTTTTCTGACATGATTTTGGAGTCCACTAATTAGATCAGGCTGCTAAAGGGTAGACCCGCTATGATTTTCAATTAGGGTTGCATTAAAAAACAAGGTGTAATGTCACAGAGAGACTGTAGTGTCCATAGCTGACTGGAGGTGACATGAATTCACAATAATGAGATTCATCCCACCCACGCCATGAGTTTACTCACTGACCAGCCTGCAGTATCAGCACAAATGATCTCAAACTAAAACCTGCTGTTTCAACACTCGCAACTGGTATGTGTTTTTTATGTACCATGAAATGATTGTAATATTTATTTTAAATGTAATATACACTGTGTATATATATATATATATATATACATATACACACATACATACATACAGTATACGTATATATATATATTTCTGTCATGACAACTCTCTGTGGGATTGGCATGGTAATGTATATGACAATGTTAAGCTGCTGCTGCTGCGGCAGAGCAAGTACCGAGACTTGCTGCTGCCAAAACATCCACAACACACTGCTGTGAGCATGTAAGAAATACTGCTGCTGCAAATATAACATACATGAAATAACCCCCTATAGCATACATGAATCACCTCGTAGCAGAGCTATACAGGTGGAGCTGGGGAAGGTGGAGGGTTTCTGAAGCATGCACTAGTTATATAGTTGAATGTTGAGCTCATTGGCTACCGATACAGGAGAGAACCAATCAGCTGTGCCATGTGATAATGATGTCATTAGGTCAGATTGAGTTAGACCTATCGGACTGTGCCATCTAAAATTTCATGCCAGAACTCTGTATGTGTATGTGTGTGTGTATATATATATATATATATATATATTTTATATATATATATATTTCATTAACTACTCAGTCACTGCTTAGTCCTATTTGAAGTTATCCTAACAGGAGTAGAAGGGCATTTTTAAAGCATATTTCATAAAATAATTGTATTCTGAAGCTCGGTATAGAAAAAAATGAAAGCAATAATTGAAAAAAAAACTCGGATCAAAATTAGAGAACACCTACAGATACATCAAGTTATTGATGTTAATCTGGCACCTGTTGCAAATTTTCTTATTTGACCCTATTTAACTGACAGCATTCCTCCAATTATCACTGAGATGGTGAATCATTCTAAGGTGACTGAAACCCTGCAACAGTTGGTTTTGAGAAGGCCAAAGGGATGACACTTTCACCTATTGCAAGAGAAGTTGGTCGTTCTAGAAATCTGTGATATCTTGAATATTGCTGGTTTGCAATGACACTAATTCATTCAAGTCCCCCAATAAGGCATCCATGTAAAACAAATGCACAAGAAGAGAGGATAATGCAGAGACTCTCGATAGGGAATCAGTTCAACATCGCAGAACAGCCATTTCAGTGCTGAACAGGGTAAGGATCTGTCTCGGCGTGTTTGACTGAGAGAAGTCTGACTGAAAGTGCACTCTGCAGTGACCAAACATCTCATCAGTGGTATACAGTAAATATTCCTTCAAATTTTGAGCAATGAAGATTAACAATATTTCAGAAAAAAATCACGTATTTATAGATGTTTCTCTAATTTTTATCTCTACTGGATTTATGTATTTTATGTGATTTTATCTAAAAGCACATACCGGTTGTGACTGTTGAAAGTTTGAGTTTGTTTTTAGTCATGAATTAACTTAATTTCCTAATGATATGCTTTAAAAAAAAACAATTGATGGAGTTACTGTGTTGGCAGTACTTTTACATCACTTTCTGGGCTTCATTTCAATATATTTTCAGTTAAAATTGTATTTCTGTAAAAAAAAAAAAGTGTCTTGGCAGAATTTGCTTATATCTACAAAACGAATCGCAATCAATCAAGGTAAACATTCATGACAAGAAACTTTTCAGTCAAGCGTGCCCAAACATTCACATTGCTGTATTTTGTTACTATTAATGCTTCAAAGAGTACATTACATTATAATGATTGTGTGTTTAAATGCATTTTACATTTTAGCCAATAATGAATAAAAAAGAATGTAGGTATGGTTGCGTTTATTATATTTATATATATATATTAAAAAAACATATGATTGTCATTATGTTTTAATAAGCATTATTAAATGCATTTATTCTGCAAACATCACCACTATGCAATTATATCTGGACAAACTTCAATATTTGGTTCTATAATTTCTTAATTTTCTTGTATGTAATCAAAGTTGTTTGTCCTCACCTTGAATGTTGCACCTCCGGTTGTTTCGTAAGTGTTATTAGCACTATTGTACGATGTCTGACCTGCTCGCAGCATCTGTGGAACATGTTAAACATCAGGAAAGGTCTGCGCAGCAGGAGAGGGTTATCATTATTAGCAATTAGTCTACAAGGTTAATTAAAGCACACCAAATCACCTCTTAGCAGGAGCAGGAATTAGTGTACTTGACCGAAAGCCAGCAAGTGTAATTTCGCAGAGATTTTAGGGAGGTTATTGTGTTTGATGAGGTTGTTGTGCATTTGTGCGTGTGGCTGTCTTTTGGTTTAATGGAATCAGACGGTCTTGTTCGGACGTGCCCATGTTCATTTCTTTTTGTCATCATAGTGAACTTATACATTGCAGATATTGTGTTTTGTAAGGAACAGCCACAGTTCCGTCCGCACCGTACCTTCCCTTAGTTTAGCAAAAAATGCTGAGGGATGGTGTTTTTTTTTTTCATCTGTGTTCTTTCATTTTGGAAATATGAATTACTTGCCCACTCAAGTGTCTCATCAGATTGGTCTGGCTGCGGACGACTAGGGCTGGTATCAGAACAGCTGACATGGCTAGAAAAGTTGGCTGGTAATCTAGCAGGCCTGCCCACTGGAGCTAACAGATGATTTGATCCTTCGCCACACTTAGCTGTTTTTTCTTTCCATTTTCTTTTTTCCCCATCTCTTCTTTGTGGCTGGATTGTGATGGAGTATTCTGCATCCGGCTCCTGTCACTCCAGCCAAGGCTCCGCCCCCACCCACCCGCTCGGCCGAATATTCAAACATCAGCATTCCATTAATCACACTCCATCAGCGGTAATGAGGCTGCTTGCTTTCTCCGGCACAAGACTGAACGGCAACTTGCATTTGAGCTTGACACAGTGAAACACAAGGCTTTGTGCATTGATTTTCTTATATTAAAACCCAGCAAATTAGAACAGATTGAGGATACTTGAAAATATTGTCATTATTTATCCTCATGTCATTCTAGACTGATAATTCTTTTGTAGAAATTTAAACAGATGTTTTGCAAAATGTGTCTAAATATGAATTTTATGGGACTGTCAAGCGCTAAAGATGACAAAAAATAATCAAAAACATAAAAGCACAATAAAAAGCAATATTTATTTAATTAATAGTTGCAATAATAATTATTATTTTATTGTATTTGTCTATTTTGAGATTATCAGCACCAGTATGATTAAAAAATATATTTTTTAATACATTTTGTATAAAATTTTTAATTGTAAATAAAAATGTGTAAATTTTGAATACAATTTTGTATTTTAAATAAAAATGTGTGCATGTTATATCGGTCATTAGCCAAAATATTATCATAAACATCCTTATAGAAAAGTAATTTTAATGTTCCAGGTTCATAGAATTATAAAAAAATATGTACTTTTCCTGAAAAAAACCCACACACATACATGCATAATTCTATTTATTTATTAACTTTCTTGATTATATTAATTTATACATTTCCCTGATCACAGTGGACTGGCTCATTGTGTCAAGAGCTGCTCAGCAAGACATTCTACTTTTGTGTTCCACAATAAGCACAGAGCATACACGGTTTAGAATCACATGAGGTTAAGTAAATGACAGAAATATAATGTTTCTGTAAACAATCCCTTTAGTTTGTTAAACCAAATGACAAACATGGAAATGTGTGCCATTGGAGTAGAGACAATGGTTTGTCATTCTGATGGAATGATGACTATACTAGTGTGCTGGTCCACAATCCCTGTCCTCTCCTTTATCCAGTGTGGATTCCTCTGCTTAATGGACCCTTGCAGTTTGCATCTGTCAGTGAGGAGAAAGCCCATGGGTAGAGAGAGAGAGTTGCTGCTTTACTTAAGAATGATCTCTGAGGGCTATGAGAGGCCTGACACACTCTACTACCTCTCCAGAGCGGACAGGAGAGAAAGAAAAACAACTCACTGTTAGCGTCTCTGTGTGTGCATGTTGAAATATGATAAGTGAGGCTGTTGAAGAGGTCTAGACAATTGCAGAGAACTCTAGACATTAGAGGGAGATAAAGAGAAAAAATAATAGAGAAGAAGAGCAGGAAAAAGTGTTGACGATCAGGATTACAGGCACAGTGTCAAGTGTAGGAGCCAGTCTCTCCTCTCTGTCTTTGAACTGACCTGCTGCCCACTGGAGGATATTACAACTTTATTCTTAACTTCACTTCCCTTCAGCCAGTCTCTTTAATCGCCCGCAAGGAAATCGAAAGCTTAGTTATGAGGAGGAAGAGGAAAACTCAATTTATTTTTACTTAGAAGTATTGGGTGGGCTCTGGTGTTTGGAGTTTATACAGAATTCAGTGTTTGGAAAATCTGATTATTGCTGCGCATGCTTGTTGCTGCCTGTTATTATTAAAGGAGACATATCATGGAAAACAGGGTGTAAATGATTTCGATTTACGGTGTAAACCATCACCAGAGCATCTAGACTGTTTATTATGACTAATATTCAAACACTTCAGAAATCATTGTTGATGATATAATACTGTTTGATATAATACAATCACTACAAAAAATAATAATATTATAACAATACAAACATTCATTTTGTAATATATTAATTCAATTAAATTTATATATAAATTAATTTTATATAATATGATTTTCATATGTATTTATATACACACTTTGATTTTATATAATTATATTAAATAAATAAATGTATTGAATGTGTGATGATATTACATATTTATTTGGTAACACTACAATAATTTATAGTTCTACATTTAAATATAGTATAATATATTTGAAATGCAAATATTACATTATATACATATATATATATATATATATATATATATGTATATGTTTGAATGAGTACTTTATATATTATATGATATATATATATATATATATATAGGTGTATATATATGTGTGTGTGTGTGTGTGTGTGTGTGTGGTGTGTGTGTGTGTGTGTGTGTAATAATAATTTATAATTAATTTCTACATATAAGTTTTTATTATTTGAGGTTGTATGCAGTAACATCAGTTAATGTCATTTTTCAATGGCTGATGATATTCTGTCATTTGTGATTGAGGAACATTATTCAATATACAACTGATTTTTTTACTCAATAAGGAGAGAGAGGAGTTCTATTCCTCCATAGTAATCCTCATAATGTGCAATAAATCTTGGGCATCCTGTCCTTAGATCTGTATTTGGAATTTTCTTCATTGATAAATGTAGGACGTGGTCTGTGCCGTGCTGCCGTGCCTTTAGAAGATGGATGGTGTGTGTTCAAGAGAGAGGAGGGGTGGTCATTTCAGAATGTAGATCAGTTTGACAGACTATCTTCCCGCTAACGTTACTAACAGTGAATGAAATACACCAGGAGACGTTACATTAACCTCGCAAAAAGAAAAAGAAACGCCAGTGGGGGAAAAAACCTCTCGTCATTTGTCTTGTCAGTGACTCTGTATTATTTTCTTGCCATTTCCAGTCTATCAGGTTTTTCCTTTTCTGCAGGTCTTTTTCCATGTTACCTCTTTCCTCTCTTCTTTATCAGTTCTCTCTCTCTCTCTCTTTCTCTCTGCAGTGATAGAGGCCATGGCTCCCATCAGGTTAAACAGATGGGGGCTTCCTGAGCTGGACCCGGAGAGCATGCAGACTAGTGAGCCGTGGGTTTTCGCTGGGGGCGATGTGGCCGGTCTGGCCAATACCACCGTGGAAGCAGTCAATGACGGGAAACAGGCCTCCTGGCACATGCACAGATACTTACAGGTGCTTTTCTTTCTTGCTTTCGTCCTAGAGGAGTTGAAAAAGGAATCAGGGATAACGTTAAAAGGCTAGTTCACCCCAAAATAAAACTGCCATCATTCACTCACCCATATGTTGAATCAAATCTATTTAGAGGTGTTTTGCATAAAATCTGAGCTGCTATTTTCCATATAGTGAACCCCCCGCCCTGCTATTCAGACCATTAAGATAAAAAAGACCATAAAAGGATCCATATGACTATTGTTCTATTAATCCAAGTCTTCGAAAGCCATATGTATTTGTGTGATGAACATAAAACCTTCCTTTACACTGTGGTTCTTGAATCTCATTCGCGTTTGTATTCAAATGTGTTGTAACTGGGCATGAGACGCACACAAACCAATGACTTTTGACGTTATTGATGTACCGTGATGCATCTTGCACACAAGTGCAAATGAGATTTGAAAGAAATGTATGTCAATGTATATAAAGTACATATAAAATGGTATAGCGGTTGAAAAATGAAAGATGCTGAGTAACTTTCATAATATGTCTTTATAGTGTGAGACAGAATATTCAGCAGAAAATAACCAACTAGAGACTAGCAATTTATTAAAATATTGATTTACTTATTAATAATAATATTTATAATTATAATTGTATTAACTATTTATTTTATTATTTATGTATGCTGGGATTTCATAGTAATAATAGTGATACAAATAAATAGTAACTATATGCTTGTTTGTTTTATTAATGTTTATTCTTTTTTATTTGTGTTTTTATTTATTGATGATTTATTTTTAAATAATCAACTGGAATACTAGATTTTGATTGATTGGATTATAAAAAAACAATGTATTCATATATTTATTTAGTTATTTAATAATAATAGTAATAGTTATATTAATAATGTTTATTTTATTATTTATTTATGTTTGTGTTTAATAATAATAAATAGCAATGCTATTACTAATAATACAAGTAACAATAACAAATAGTAAATTTATGTTTGTTTGTTTTATTAATATTTATTCTATTTTATTTGTGAATTTATTTATTTATTGAGGATTTATTTTCAATAAATCAACTGGAATACTAGATTTTGATTGATTGGATTATAAAACAATTTATTGATATATTTATTTAGTTATTTAATAATAATAGTAATAGTTTTATTAATAATATGTATTTTATTATTTATTTATGTTTGTGTTTAATAATAATAAATAGTAATGCTATTACTAACAATAACAAATAGTACATTTATGTTTGTTTGTTTTATTAATGTTTATTAATTAATTTATTTTTTGTGTTTATTTAATTATTAATTACTTTTTTCTGGATGTCAGCATGTTAGAAAGCTTTTTTGGAGAAAGTTTTTCAGCAAATAATGACTTTATGTCTGTTTTATGTCTTTTTCTGTTGCATGAGAGAAAAGGAGATTTATGATACTATTTTATGGGGATTTTTTGTTTGTTTGTTTGGAGCATGATAACTCAATATTTGTTTTTTTATATGGAAAAGATCCCTTCTTTTGTGTACCACATAGAAGTCAAATGGTTTTGGAGTGACATGAGGGTGGGTAAAAGAAGACAGGGCCAAAAAAACATTAAAGATGAGGTCATACATAATAATTATGAAATAATTACGGAAAAGATTATTTATAATACTCTAAGATGGAGTGTATCATCACTCTGCAGGACTTTGCCGTCCCTGCTGTGAGATGTCGTGTCAGCTGCCCAAATGACAATATTGTGACACCGTAAACACACACCCAAGTTCATTTTCTCGACACATCCACATTTGAAAACACTCGCTTTTGTGCTAATGAGACCGAAACAGATGTTGCCCTGATTATGTCCCGTGTTAAGATCACAAAACCCAATGGAAAAGGAGGATTTGGAGTGCTGATTAATTATGTAGATGAGAGCTTTACATGCTCTCTACAAAGAGTGAGCTGTGACACCGCTGGATACAAAAGCCTCTCAATATGAGTATGTTTATGAGTAATCAGAGCACAATAAGGAATAAATTAGCATTATAGCGGGCGGTAGGACAATGGTCTTCCTGTGGCTTCACGCGGCACAGCCGCACGCCGGGGCCACACAGTGAGAATGCCGTTCCACGCAGGATTATTCCGTAAATCTCACCTCAGAGGCACTGGCAATACCAGCTTGTTCAGCTTAATTAGTTTGCTACATGCAAAGTAACTGTGGAGAGTGAAGGAGGGAGGTCAGGGAGGGAGAGAGTGCACTTAGGATTGTCCCGTTAGCTGGGCTAGATCAGCCTGGGCTCCTGACAGGGGCTTATAGAGGCCCCCTGCCTGCCAAACACACACACACACACACACACACACACACACACACACACACACACGTGTGCACGCAGGCTGAGACCCAGCAGAGACATCAGTGGCTGTTCACGCTGCTAAAGCCATCAAACCCGTACACCAACAAAACCATCAGAATCCAGGCAGAAATTAAGAAGCCGTGACATGTATTATATAATTATGAAGATATATGACAGTTTATTCATGGGCAGATATGAAAGGTCATGCATTAGTGTTTTGCATCACAGATGACTTTTAAGTCGACATGAAATTAACATGAAATCTTAATACACATTCCTGAATCCTGATCTTGTTGTAATTCTCAGATTTTACTCGCCAGTGTGTGAGTTGGAGACTAAGTATTAGTTTAGCATAGATGTATTTTAACTCGCCAAACACTGACTGAGAGTTTCACTGTCCGTCAAGCGATCTGTGCTGTATTTCAGTTCATCTCAATGGATGTGCAGCGCACCTGTATTTGACGTACCGTGAACTGTAGTGGGAGGGCGCACGACTCGCCGTTGCTTTGGTGAGAGCAGAGAGTGTCTTACATGCATGCAGAATTGACGCGCTACATGTAAACGATATTCTTTGTTGTATTTTCCTGTTAAAATAACAGAGTTCCTTTGAATTTTGTCAGCTTTTAAGAACTGCCAGGTTTTACGGTAGTGGGCGGAACTAATTTGCAAACGGGATCTCATTGGCTGGTGCTCACCTATTATCATTCCTGTTTTGATTTCAGTGAATTAGTTTGAGTGAATGCACACAACCTGATTAATATTCATGAATCCAACAGCTCGTTAATCTTTAGTGCATTTTATACTGTTCTTATTAGCAGAATTCGTATTTGTATTATTATTATCTTATCAGTATATTGTTATTATTTTTTTTTACAGAAACCCTGAATGACCAAAAAAAAGCACCACCACCACCAGTCCTAAATTCAGTTAAAATCACCATGCACTATACATGTTTACTAAGTTTTAATTCTAATCACAAAAGTTATATCATTAAATAATACTTGATTATCATAATTTCATATTATAATGCTTGACTGACTGATGTTAAGAGTGTACTTTCAGATATTTAAAAAGAAAGCTGTACCATTTTACAAACATATGCAGTATATATATATATATATATAGGCCTAGTATATCAGTCTGGCGAATAAACAAAAACATGTACTAGCCAATGGCGATTCCATTGCCAAGGTGTCCGTAAAGGGTTGGTATATCAACTTTGTAAATGTTTTTTTAATAATGTGACTTATTGATAATAATAACAATAACAATAATATTAATAATAATTATCTTTTTGTTTGCTGTTGTGACATGTTTATTTGTGTTTATTTTATTGTATTAATTTTGTTTGTTTGATTTACTATTGATAATGTTGATGTTTTTATTTATTTATTTGTATGCTTTTATACTGTTTTATTTGAGCATTTCTGGAGTAATTTTAGAAAATCATTACATGTTGCTGTTTTTTTTTATCTTGAGATTAACATATACCAGTAAGTACTAGTATTCACCAGGGTTAGTTAATTAAAACTAAAAACACTGACAAATGTATTTGTTATTTGAAGATATGATTTTTTTTTACATTTTTATACATGAACTGAAAATGAATGAATGAATAAATAAATAAATACATTCATATATTCAGCTAATGTTTTATTTCAAACAACAACAATGCCTTTTTTAATGGTTTTTAGTTAACTATTATAACCCTGGTGAATACTAGTGTGTGTGTGTGTGTGGTGTGTGTGTGTGTGTGTGTGTGTGTGTGTGTGTGTGTGTGTGTGTGTGTGTATTTTATATATAGTTTTTGTTTTAAATATGACAAAAGCTACTACAAATGATAAAATCAAAAAATTACTGAAAATTTGTTAAAATAAAATAAAAACAATATATATATATATACTGTGTGTGTGTGTGTGTGTGTTGTGTGTGTGGTGTGTGTGTGGTGTGTGTGTGTGTGTGTGTGTGTGTGTGTGTGTGTGTGTGTGTGTGCGTGCGTGCGTGCGTGCGTGCGGCGTGCGTGCGTGCGTGCGTGCGTGCGTGCGTGCGTGCGTGCGTGCGTGTGTATTTAAATGTATGTATATATATTAACAAATCGTAATATTATATAATCACACTAATACTAAAATAACACGTTTTCACATTTAAGACCATTGACAATAATTTAGTGAGTTAATAGTTTCATTTCGATTTCCGTGTTGTTCTTGAATTTTCAACATTATGTGTAAAGCATTTTTTATATGACCAGAATCATGAAGGCGTTTTTGACCTTTGCAATAATAGCATTAAATTCAAAGTAAATGTCCCGTTGAGTGCTTTGAGACATAAGGGGTGCAGCTCCTGAAGGTATTTGACCTCCATATGAGGGAATCTCACGGTTAAGTGCAGCAGTGGTGGGTCAGCGAGGGGTTAATAGTCTGTCCATGTCTGTGGCCAGAGCAGAGCAGAGATAACTGTTTATTTGCTGATCAAATTACCATATGTAGTGTTCAATGGAAGGCAACAGATTGCGTTGTTGTTTTTTACGGTAATGGACCGCCGCTGAGGGAACCAATGGAGTCATTTGCAGAAAGGTTTCAAGACTAATGTATGAACAGCTCTCAGATCAGCTCGACAGCAAGTCCCACCTGAGAGCTCTGAGGTGTGTTCATGTACTTGTCCCTGAGCATTTAATATTACCCCTGTTTTTATATATGTTCCATATGTTTTTCAATAAAATAAACTAGATTTGTGTTTCCTGAAGGAAATAATAGTGCTTGCAAATAGACAAATAGAAGTGTAAGCTTAGATTTTAGAGGTGCTGCTGCCTTGCTATTGCTGGCTGTCCATGGTTAAATAGATGCTACAGTATGAATACATGAACAATCACAACAGAGTGCAAAAATAGTTTTAATATTTGTTATCAAATAGGGAATTAGGGGAAGTCTTCATTATAAGCCATGAACCAAACCATCCAGCAACATGGTGAATAACAACATTACAAACTTTGATTTGAAGCAAAAAAAGGGCTTCATGGGGAGTGAGCAGCACTAAAGTGTTCCTTTGCCATGGTTTGGTTATTTCTGGTGCAGATTTCTTTGCATAATTATGGGTCATTTTAGTAGCTCCCCCCCTGAAATTCTGCTGTTGAGCACGATTATTAAAAAAAATAAGTAGTAATAATTCAGGCTGAAGGCTTCAACAACATCATATCTCACAGTAGGTCTGTCTTTAAAGGTTTGTAAGTTCTCGTCAAAAATCAGTTCCCCTACAGAGAAAATGAATGGCA
>QVTF01005967.1:157500-200442 GCA_003573665.1 Oxygymnocypris stewartii | reverse complement strand
ACTATGGATTCAGGAAGTACCAAAACACTGAACTATATTAGTAACAATGAAACTTGCGGCCATAATCAGCTAGCGATGCTTTTGGGAAATACACCCCTATAGGTTCTTTGCCCAATGATGCACTAAGTTCAGTAAAAGATGTACATTCTAAACATATAATCATAATTGTAATAAATAAATAAATGTGTTATATCAATATCATTACATTTTTGCACCATAAGATGGCATTACAGCCATTAACCTTCACACACTTTCATGAAGGTTTTTACCTGCATGTTTTTGCACATTGTTTGCATCACAATGCAGGGCACGAGTTCTCTGTCATTATTCAACTTTTTGAAACTGACAGCTCTTCAGCTCTTGTGGTCTCATGGGACAGCAAATTGTCCACTGGTTCCACACTCCAAAATCTCAGCAGATGCAATGTGTCATATGGGTATAATTCGCCTACTCTAATCTTTTTAATTTGACAGACTGCTTTTTTCACAGAGTGTAGCTAGTTTGGATGCATACACTAGGCATGTCAGACACATCATGGTGCTTTTGCGGGCCAAGAATGTTCTGTACTCGTGTAATTTCCTAATCTTATTCCCCTGTCTCCTACTCTTCATTACCAGAAGAAAAAAGTGCTTAAGAAAACTTGTATGTGAGCAGGAAACTTGGGCTCAGCTCTGTTTAGACATCGCAGCAAGGCTTGTGTTTTCCATCGTTCTCCATATTAATGAGTTTGCATCAGTTGTCCTATAAGTGCTGTCGTTCTAGACACATAAAAAGAACAGCCAAATGATTAAGCAGCAGCTTGGTCCAGATATATCAGGCCGGAACTTCACCTAATTGGATGAAATGAGATTCATGGGTGATGGATTTTGATAATTGTTGGCACTTGTTAGCCACCTCACACGGGCCCAAGCATGCAGTCATGCATATTAAGCCACAGACCTCCACTTAATGGGTGACGGACACAGACTTCACAATTACCTCACTAACTCCAAAATCAGGTTAATCAATGCTGAAGTTGATCAAATTAAGAACTGTTTCAAGAGGCCTAATAAGATACATGACAGACCGGACTTCGATGGGCAGGGATCTGAGGACTACTGTAAAAGGCCTCACAGCCGTTGAGGGACCCATTGTCCCTCCTGTCAAGAACTTTCTGAGTTTGACCTTCATGTTAGCAAAAATTGAGCATTTTTATAAAAATCAGAATGCAGCTTGGGAGGTTGCACCCTCAGTGCTGCACATATGTCAGCAATAATTTGTTTTAAAATAAAAATCAAAGAGTTCAAAATGTGCAAAAGAGTCTGACAAAGCAGCTCCAAAAGCGGAAGGGCAAAGGCCAGCTTTCCAACATGACTTTCTAAACTATGCATTAAAGCACTAACCTAGCGCAGTTGTACTATATAAGAGAATTCCCCAATGAGAATAAGCCATAATGTAGTTTCTCTGTCTTGAACTATTTATGTAAATACTTTTAGTATTTGATGCAATATTCATCTCAGATGAATATATCGTTATAATGAACATACACACAGGGACATATTTGGGTATTATGCTTGGAAAGATGCAGGGCAGTTTGTATTTTGAACGCGTTCCCTTTTGGAATGGAGCCTGTTTTGGATGCAGTACAGTCTACATCATCAACCAAAAAATACAAATCAATAACAACAGCAGTGAGTCCAGCCTCCAGCTCCTCATCAAACAGAGATTTGTTGATCAGAGATTTTCTTCAACATGCTTCATTTTGTATAATTCACCCAACATTGGTCTAATTGCAGGTGACAAGGTATGAATATATGAAATCATTAACACTGCAAGTAAAGATCATTTACTGATTGTTAGATTACAATTCATGTTCCAAGCTCTTAAAATTGTATTTATGTATTGTTAGAAGTATTTATCATGAATTAATAAATCATAAACTTCATTAAAGGAGTCATCGGATGCCCATTTTACACAAGTTTATATGATTCTTTAGGGTCTTAATGAAGTCTATAACATACTTTGGTTAAAATTTCGCAATGATAGTGTAAAAACACCTCCTTTACCCTGTCAAAATCATCTCTGTTTTCATCAAGCTGTTTTTTTCCATGTTTTTTAAATGCTAATGAGCTCTGCTGACCCCGCCCCTCTCTTCCGTACAGAAAGAAACTACGTGAAAACTATTGAACAGAATGAAGCTGTGTATATTTTTCTTGTTTTGCCTAAATATCTTTTTTTTCATTTAGTACTGCCCTTAAGAAGCTACAGAAGATAGTTACATGTTTTCCAGAAGACAAATTAAGTTCAATTTACCCTGATCTTCAAATTCAAAAAGTTTTCACGCCCCGGCTCTTAATGCATGTTTTTTCTTCTGGAGCATCGGTGAGTGTTTGAATCTTCTGTAATAGTTGCAAATGAGTCCCTCAGTTGTCCTCGGTGTGAAAAGATGGATCTCAAAATCATACAGTCATTGTTGGAAAGGGTTAAATACACAAACATGCTGGAAAACCAAAGTATTTGTGTGAGCTGAAGGATTTTTCTGAAGAACAGCAAAACGTTTAACTGTTCAGGACAAACCATGGACTCAACTATCACTAAACATAAAAACACACAGCTGTGGATCATTCAAGTAACAACACGGTATTAAGAATTAAGCGTATGTAAACTTTTGAATAGGGTCTTTTTTATAAATTCAACTATTTTCTCTTGTGGAGTACATATAAATATCTTATTCAGGTCAGTACTAAATAAACAATAGCGTGCATTTTTGATGATCCATCTTACTTGGTAAAATATTCAACAAATTTGCAGATTCTGCAAGGTGTGTGTAAACTTTTGACTTCGACTGTAAATACATTTACTAGATTTCATTAATGTATTTTACAACAATACAAAGAGCATTGTGTAACATTTTACCAGATTTAGTCCTACACTTTTATTTTATACTTTTATTTGTTCCCCCACTTAATAATTTTATTTCACTAAATGTTTAATTTTATAAAATTGTGCACTCATGATTTTTCTAGAATATCTTTTGCTGCTAAATTATCCACTAACCTAGTTTATAATAGTATTCTTGTCATAGATTATGTATATATTTTGTTCATTTGTTATTTTTCATTAAAGTGTTAAGAAGTTGTCTATATAAGAGTGACGATCAGGTCAACACACAGAAGTATAGAAATTCTACATCGATTAAAAAAAAGAGAAGCGCTGTATCGGATCGGAATAATTTTCTGGATCGGATCGGATCTGAAAAAAATGGGGTTGCACCCCTATTTTTGGATTTGAACAGAAACATACAATTTAAAGACAACTTGTAAGCATGAAGGCTCACTCATAAACCTAACCGTCAGTGGAACATAAGCAGATCTTTGGAGAACATATAATTGAGATTGTACAAATTCATGCACATAAAACAGTTACACATGAGAGTGTGTTGTCCATATACACCCGCAAGGAATCATATAAAGCAAAATGATGGAGAACAAAAGCAATAGTCCTCAGATGCCATATTCATTACAGCAGCATCTCAGAGAAACTACATTATAGACAAAGCAGCTAAATAAATGAACCCATGTATCTGGAAGTAAAGTGTACAGTAATTATATACTGCATGTTATCAGGATCAAAGAAGCTTCCTGTTCTTTGTGTAAATTAAGTATAATAATATGGCATTAATTGTAATCTTGAATTGATTAATAAACATTAAGTTATTACTCCATTGCTTTTGAGTAACGTCATTAACAGCAGTCCTATATTGTTGAACCAATGTGGCTCAAATGTTACTACGGTTTACAGTCAAGACCAGTGTTACGACCAGCTCGTTTAGGCCGCAACAAAAAAAAGGTCAAGCAACAAAGGATTTCAATGCCAGTTATTTTATTGTATTACACTGAAACAACAACAGTCAATAATGACGGTTGAAGCATACGTCTAGGGATAATAAAGAAAACCAAATAAATAGATATAACAACAAAACTTGAACTACAAGATATAAGAAATGCCAAAAGAACAACTATGCAAAGAGACACTCCGGAGAAAACATTCTCCACAGAGTGCCCCCCCCTCAAATAACAAACAACACCTTATATATGCTACTAATTAACAATTAACACTGGAAAGACTAATCAGAGCCTGCCACACTCTGCCCAATAGGATCCAGAGAAGATTCAGGGACGTCACAACCAGCTCGTTAGTTTCTATAATGATGCTTCATACTATGGTAGTTAACGAGCGATCTGTCGTTGTCGAGATGTCGTTTTAAAGGAAACACAACCCTGGTCACATTTCTTAAAATGTTATAGTGAACATCCCTTTAAATCTACTTCTGTGTCTGTGGCAGTGAATAATGCAGAGGCTACATTCAGAGTTGGGTCCCTCTGGACTGAGCGGGGGTGCAGCTGCGCCTAACAAGTGGAGCATCAAAACTGTCATGGTTCATTCTCTAGCAAGATAAATCAGTTTAAGCAGGACAACACCACACCACCCACCCATTCTGTGTATAACCAATCTCCTTCTGTTGGTTCATTCACTACCTAACGTGCATGTACATTGATACATATATTTTTGGAGTAAATATATGTATCAATGATACGGTATGTACAGTACATTTGTGTTATTTACTCAATGGCCACATTTTTACAAATTCCTACTTTTATTATTAATGATATTCAGGCATTTTTTGGCATTTGTAAGTGTCCTTCTTTATTGTTTTTTTCTTGTTCATTTAGTCAACATTTCTAACTACAAATACAACAAATAGAAAAGTCATCGCGCTAAACACTCGTCCAAAAGTCAAGTATAGGCCAATAATATGAGGTGCGTAAATCCAAAAATACAAAAGGTATAAAAACGAAGAAGATTCGCACTCATCCAAATTTAGCCCAAAGGGCTTATATCATTTGTTTTAACCGTTCCTCAGTGCCATGTGCTACCAAGCAAACACCTGGGCTGCGTTCCGCCCTGAAAAAACAGTGCAAAACATTTATTAAACAGAAGCGGTGGTGCGTTGAACAGCCTGTTCTGTTGCAACTATGGCAGCTGAGAAGGCCATTCTTTGTGTTCTTTTTGAAGAATTTTCAGAGCCTGATGAAATCGGTATAAATACGTGTTTAATACTGCAAAATACGCTCGATGTGACAGTCACTGCCCTTGCCGTCCAGAATAAAACAGAACATCCCAATCAAGTGAAGGGATTTGTGGAAACTGTGGTTGTTTACTTGGACCCATTGTGCGAGCTGTCTCTTTAATACCACGTTGTTTATATACATGTTGCTGCTGATTGGGCTGACATTTCAGACACACCCACTAAACAAGAGAAAACGTATCTCAAACTCCGTCGCACACCGTTTCACCCGTTTCCAGGAAACATGTCGTTCAACCCGGAAACCGTAGCAAAATGTTGGGCACCGGTGTGAACTTGAACTTGCCCCTGCGCTCATTAAAACATGTATTACCGTAATACACTTAATGTCATGAAGAGTAAAAAAATACACATTTATATCTCAAAAAATATGTGACCCTCTCTGTGAAAACTCAGCAAAAGTCATTTTTTTGTGATTTGCATTTTTCTACAAAAAATCCTCCTTCATAAGGTAAAGAACATTCTGTGAAAATGTAACCTTTATATCTTGAATATTGACTGAGTAAGGTCATGTCAAAGTTTGAAATTATAGTGAAATTAATGGTAGAAATCAAACTTCGATGCTTGTTATCTCATAATTCGATTTTGAGACTTTAGCCTGGATTTCACAGAGGGTCACATATATTAAAATACAACAAATACATTTACAAATCATCCAAAATGATACCAATAACAATCTCATGACTCGAAACAAAAGTTCTTAGCATCTGTTTCGATATAAAATAAGTAAACATCATACCCAAGTACTCTTTAGCGTCCCCCATATATCCTAAATTATTATAAAAACAATTCAAAAACAGATCTTTATTCACACCAAGAGGTGTAGACTAAAATCCACCTACATTCCTTCTGCAAGAGTCTAGCTTCTAAATTCCCTCCTCTACGAGTCTGTGTCAACTTTTCAATAACATCTCAATTTAGATCTAAACCCGAATCAGATATCTCAACAAAATGACGAGCCACGGGAGATTTTAAATCTTTCCTTCTAAAAGCGCTCATATGTTCAATGATCCGAGACCTAATTTGTCTATTTATCTTACCCACATATTGTTTTATACACGGACAAAATAACTAATAAATCACATTAAAGGAAGCACATGAGACCCAGTTGTTTAATTTTTTATGTGCGATCAGTTATACAACTCCGAAACTCAAAGCATATTTTACATACATTTTTACATGCTGCACATTTAAGACAAGGATAAAAACCACATCCTTATTCACTTGCCCATCAATGCCATCCCTGACATAAGCATCCGATTAACTAAACAGTCCTTAATATTCCTCGTTCTGTAAAAATCTTTTGCCCACCGAATCACTGGATAGTATATACCAATGTTTCTTAATAATATCTTTAATGGCGTAACTATAAGTCGAGTATGTGGTAGTGCATACTACAGAGTAAGATTTAAGCTTAGCTGGTCTACAGACTGTATTACTTACGCTCTCCAAGCGTCATCTAGCCACTAACACTAAGATAACACTAAGTCGAAAACGCTCATCTCACCGCTTTTTCTTCTAAATCTGATTCCACACTACAAATGCGTTTTAAGTGAAGGAAATGAGTGTAAGGAAACCCCTTCTTTAAATAGATGGGTGGGCACTCGACGCATGCAAGATGCTGTTTTTATGAATTGTAAATAATAATTAAGGATATATGGGGGGCGCTAAAGAGTACTTGGGTATGATGTTTACTTATTGTTTATCAAAACTGATGCTAATAACTTTTGTTTGGAGTCATGAGATTTGTATTGGTATATATGTCTATGTATACATTGAGTATTTGTAAATGTATTTGTTGTATTTGGATATATGTTTTGAGATATAAATGTCTATTTTTTTTCTCTTCGTGATATTAAGTGTATTACGGTAATACATGTTTTAATGAGCGCAGGTGTTTGCTTGGTAGCACATGGCACTGAGGAATTGTTAATACCCCGAAAACATTTTGCACTTTTGCACTTTTTTGCACAATTTTACTAACTTTTACTGTAACACTTTAGTTTAGGGACCAATTCTTACTAGTATCTAGTTGTTTATTAGCTTGCATAATTACATTGACTGCTTATTAGTACTTATATAGCACATATTAATGCCTTATTCTGCATGAGCATATTTTTGATCTCTTAATCCTACCTCATATCTAAACTTAACTTATACCTTATTTACTGTTAATAAGCAGCTAAATTTGAAGTTTATTGAGGAAGAGTTATAGTTAACAGTTAGCTAATAGTGAGACTGTAAAGTGTGACCACTTTTACTACTAAACTTCCCTAAGGTTGCGGATCTAAGGTTGTGTACATGTTCTCAATATTGTGTTTATGCTAATGTCAGGTTTAGGTGATCAGCCGACTTGTTTTTGGAGGATGAGAAAAGGTGACATTGTCACAGCAAAAGCCAGGGAGACCTGTCACAGCCAATGATTGATTGTCAATCACTCTAACCATGCAACAAACTGGTAAATCAATTTGCCTTCAAGGGATTGCACTCTGGGTTAGACTTTGCGTCAGAGCGGTGAAGCCTATAAAAAGCAACTGGTGCTCTCTGCAGAGGCAAAGCTAATTCAACAGGCATGCTGGGTTGTGTAGGAGGCTTGGATATCACTCTCAAACTTTCTAAACTCCTTCCTGGTGCATGCTACTTACAACAAACTTGGGTTGGGGATTGATAAATGGAAGATGTATTATTTTTTTGTGGCTTGAAAACCATACTGAAAGTTTAACAGTAGAAACGCGCATTCGTTTGACGATTCAGTGTGAGGCTTTGCTCAGTACATACTTCCACATATAATATATAAATGCAACAACAAAATGCAAATTAGGCATTTTCCTTTTGTTCCAGAAATGTTATGATACAAAACTGCAAGTGGACGCTCGTGTTAATACACCAAGCTTCCTATAGATGCACAGCATGTTGAATGCATGCATTTGTTACCTTGATAGTGATAAAAAATAGTAGTTAGGTTGTAGTATTGGTGAGAATGTCCATCAAGGCACCGACAAAACCTGATGTTAAATTTCTGTGTGAGATAGTAAGGCTGTAACGGTAAAAAAAATGTCAATTTAAATGACTGCCTTGTAAGAATCTATAAGAATATGGCAGCTGCAATCTATTTAATGGGCTCAGTATAAAGTACATTATGTGCTTCCTCCATTTTGCCTTGTGGCAGGGCCACTGCTGGCTCGACAGCACATTAGCCGCTACCGGCCTGAAGTAGGTGGTGTTTTGTTACATCATAAAATGTTATGAGAGCTATTACAGAAAGCCATCATCCTCAGACACTCCATTGAGATGCTCGCAGAGATAGACAATCAGGACGGAGGGAGGGGTCTTATATTTATATTAAAGGCTTTCAGCCCGGGTACATTACAACAGGTACACACTAAAAACCACTGTATCAAGAGAGCAACAATTAGGTGACATTTATCCGAAAAGCATTTTATTAAAGCAAACAATTTTAACAGTTTAACACTAACTACAGTACTGGTTACTTACTTTTTAAAACACCACTTCATTATTTTAAAACGCTAAAGTAATCGAACTACCGTTTTCAGTTCAACTATTCATTAGATATTAGTAATCAATCGTAATAGAGACAGTAACTGTTGCATAGAAACTTGGTGCTACATTTTCTACAAATTCTATATTTTTGTCACTGAATTCTTATAGATATCAACTAGTATTTACTCCAGTTGTCATTGATTCCAGTTCTACTTGTAATAGGTACTACTTATTCTTTATTTCCTTGTAACTATTCTAATAGTTACGACCATCTATTACAATTTTCCTCGCACTAACAGAATAAAAATAGTACCTGTTAATGAGATGCTGGTGAGTATACCAGTTGTTAATATTATAAATTGAATCTTTCTAATATGAAATACAACTAAGAGATTATATAGTAACTGTTATGAAATAAAAAGTAAGTACTATTTTCTAATGAATAGTTACTACAGCTATGTGCCCTTTTCATGTTTCCAGGGTTCTCAGAAGCAGATATTGCCGTAGTTGGGTCAACTGGTGAATGGAAACAACAACAAATAGCCTAAAATGTTTCCGTTCCCATTTTACGCAATATTAATGCAATTCTGTGACTTTCCAAAGGGAGAACAAAATATACAGAGATTGATTACGTTGTAAGATTCGCAGTCACTCCCTCAGCTGTTCATTAGAAACAGCCATGCAGTAAAATACCAAGGTAATAAAATACCAAATAAAACACATATATATCCATTGTATATGTGTGTGTGTGTGTGTGTGTGTGTGTGTGTGTGTGTGCATGTTTATGTGGTTTATGAGGACACAAATTTGTATAATGACATAGGTATGACATAGGTATTACAAGGAGAAGGTGATTTATGAGGACATTTTCAGTGTCCCCATAATTCAAAATGCTTATAAATCATACAGAGTAAGTTTGTTTGGGGGAAAGTTGAAATGCACCGTCTCCTGTGAGGGCTAAGTTTAGGTGTAGGGTAGGTGTAGGGCAATAGCACATACAGTTTGTACAGTATAAAAACCATTACGCCTATGGAAAGTCCCCGTAAACCATAAAAACCAACATGTGTGTGTGTGTGTGTGTATAACAGATGTACAGTATACTGTTAATAGCCCTGAAACCGTGAAAACAAGTTACCAGTCTGTGAAAAGTGTCCATTGTAAATATATAGACTACTAGTCTGAGGTGATAAGTTAGTATCTGAACCACAAATCCCCAGAGAAATTGGCTAAATGAACCACTGACCAAATAGATGATGGAGATCTCTAGTGGATCAGGTAATAATAATAAGACTATCTAATGAGCAAGTACTAGTGAACAAGTATTTTAAAAACATAGCCTACTATAAAAAATCAGTTTTCAGTATAGCTACTAGATAGGCTATTACATATTTGTTAATGAACACGAGCTGTACAAGCCTACTTGAAATACTATGTGTCCCTATGAGACCTTGAGTGGAGGAGGAAGAGAAACAAGTGTAAACCGAGTGCGCCGTCCAGTGGTAATTCAAGGAACATCTTCTTTGTGACAGTGGTGTTGTGTTCGGTAGAAATGGCAGAGGATGCGAAATGCGAATGTTGGCAAAACTTAGAGGAGAAACTTACGGTAAAAGACGTACTCGGTGTAACTTGACCATATCTTGTCGTCAGTATGCTGGTTGACGAGCGAGGCCGTCACTGACGAGTTACAGGCGACCATCTGGAAGCCGCACTCCGAGAGCATGTCGAAAGAGCGCTCCAGATGCTTGAACTTGAGGTAAAAGCGGGACGTGTATCTGTCAGGGGTCCTGTCTGGGTCCCTGCTCTCGTTCAGGGTCTCGCCAAAAACTTCTTTGGCCAGCGCAATCCTCCCACAAATCATAATCCGCGGCACCCTCCGGAATTTGGCATCGGTTTGACTCTCTCTGCCCATCGTACAAGACCCGCGATATCCGACTGTGATGAAGCCGCTTTTTCTGTCGGCGGGCACGAGCGACGGCGGGGGGCACATCCGCTGGTCGCTTCCCTGAGAGCCATCCTCGTAATCACTGTGGATGTGTTCATCGGGACTGGGCTTCAAGTCGTCTGGGGTTAAGAGTTTAACCAAGTCTGGCAATAGAAAGTGCTCCGCTTCTTTCCTCAGCCTTCCCTTCTCAGGGAAGTGGTCAGGGAGGACACCTGCTTGTCTCTGAGGTAGTCTAACACGTATCTGAACAAAAACCCATCCCGGTCGATGAAGTAACGACCTTTGGGGTCCCTGGCCAGATCATTCGATGCGTTATTTTTAGGAGAGAATATTTTCCCCAAAAGAGAACCGGGGTTGCCGATTAACGTGGCGTGACGGGTATAATACACTTGCCCCCCGACGTTTAGTTCAATAACGTCAGAAAACTACTGTCTTTAGCTCTAGAGTTTCCACTTAACGCCATTGTTTTCGGTCATGGTGCCAAAAAAATATCCGTATTCGGAAAGTTCGCTCTCTACAGCTTCAGGAAGGGTTTAGAAAATATCGACGATGGATCGTGCACATTCAATGGCAATAAAAATAGCATTTAACCAACTAATTTGAGCAGGGTACCTCACAGTTACAAAAAGCAACCTCTTCTCCGCAGATGAAAACAACCACAAAAGAGGGAATGGACGGCGAAGTATCCGAGCTGGAACTACAGGCGCACAGCAGAGAGTCGCTCCTCCGCGCGAAGGAGGATCGGTTGCTCAGCAGCGGATGGACACGTATTCCTTCCTCTGAAAAAGATAGTACACTTGTATGCTAACGGAAGATGCTGTTAGAAATTCTCAAAAAACATTATAGAATAAAGCTTTTCTTCGGTTAAGCAGGTCCAAAGTTCTTTACAAGTTCGGCAGCGGTTTGAATCCAACTTTGACGACCAAACTGGGTAGTTTCAAAAGAATATAATTGAAAACAGTTCAAACCGCATATTGTATAGCGACTGAGGGGGTCGATCGATAATCCCAGCTGTTTAGAAGTAAATCCCGTCTGTGATCCTCGGACATAATCCAGGGTTTGTGTTGCTGGGGTTTAGAAGTGAAGATGATGCAGCATCGCTGGCTCTCAGGGCTGTGGCGCGGGAAAATAACCACCTCAGCTGTTGTTGCAGGGAAAAAAAACATAATGGGTTATCAAAAATTACATCATCTTAAAGGAGTATGCACGCGATGCCATGGCGTTACTGGCATACGGGTCTGTGTATAGCATCAGTGTCAGCCAGCTGTGTTAGCTATAGTTCATGCAGTCATTACATTGATTTAATTATAGAAAACCGACTGCCTGGAATGACATTTTGTGCTCTCATTTGTTAGTTCAAGCGTTTGCCAGTGATATACAGTGATATACAAAAGAAGTATTCTCAGTTTGTGTGAGACTGTTCAGTGGAGGAATCAGTCAGTTCAGGACCCTGGACAGCGGAAGCAGTACCTATTACCACAGGCTGCCAAAGACCCCAGTTGAGACGAAACCTTCTTAAAATACAAAATTAACTTATCATGTCGGCAAAAATTACTTTATTTAATTACACATTTATTTTATTTATTTATTTACAAATTACATAATTAGTAAAATGGAAAATTATATTTAAAAAAAGTTGCATGCCATTGTACTAAGGTAAAATACATTCTTAAAAAAATATCTGGAAATTGTTTACTTTGTATTAAGTCAACAGAGTATCTTTTCCCTATACATACTATTAGAGGATAAACCAAAAATAGAAAGAAAGGAAGAAAGAAAGAAAGAAAGAACGAAAGAAAGAAAATAAACATTTGCAATTCAAATCAAATGTGTTTTCCAGAGCAGCTTTAGAGAGAATATTGGCTTATAAACCCCAGTGAACAAGATAAGGGCGGCTACAAGGATTTTGCATGATGCAAAACTTACAGATGAAAAATAAATACCCCACCACCCCATTATTTGTTGTTTTATTATAGTTTTGTCACATTATATGTGACTGTCAATACTGAGGTAATCTACTGTAATATGCTTCAGTTTTATTTAGTGTTCTTAAACACCAGTTTTGATAAAGGTGCTTACATCAATTATTGTTTAATAAATGTTATTATTGTTGTTGTTTACATTTAGCAGACGCTTTTATCCAAAGCGACTTACAGTGCATTAAGGTTATACACTTATTGTCAGTATGTGTTCCCTGGGAATTGAACCCACAACCTTTGCGCTGCTAACGCAATGCTCTACCATTGAGCCACAGGAACAGTACGGCATATTGTAAAAAAGCATATGACACCCCCCCCCCCCCATGATAAGCCCCACTGTAGTATTTCAGAAACATTAGACCCTTTTCTTAAAAGCATGCTGTTATGTCTAATTTATTTTCATTTGATATTCTTGCGTGATCTTTATTGAAGACAGACAGAGAGACAGAGAGAGGGAGAGAGAGAGAGAGAGAGACAGAGAGACAGACAGAGTGACAGACAGACAGAGAGACAGACAGACAGAATTGAATTTGAAACAGAACTTTATTTAACAATCATCTTTGCAAACAATTTACCACATCAACCATTTATACAAGTATACAAATACACACCCAAATATTTTACAAGGCAAAAATTAAATCATTTTCAAAAATTGTACAAAGAGCTCCATTACAACACCAAATCTTCTCAAATGTCAATAAATCATTCATATCTTTGTAAAATTTATAATCAATTAATACTCTAGATTTAACCAATGTTACAAATATCTCTGTAATGTTTTGACAAGGTTTTTGATCAATTTTATTCTTTCTACTTACATATACTGCCATTTTTGCCTGACCAACTATGAAATTCAGTAACTGACAGATATATTTCCTCCTTTGACTATATTTAAAACCCAAAATAAACAACTCTTCAGAAAAAGATTCATTAAAACCACGAAAAACTCCTTTTACAAAATCAAAGAAAGATGCTAATCTAGAACATTGTACAAATACATGAAAAATAGTTTCTCTTTGAAAACAAAAGGGACAATCATCCTTTACTTCCACATTCAATTTAGAGACAAAAGAATTAACAGCTAAAATCCCATGAAGTATTCTCCATTGCAAGTCACCAACTTTTTTTGATAATGGCGGTTTATAAATAACTCTCCATTCTGGTTTTACATTATCCTTTAAACCAAAGAAAAATCTCCATGGTGTGTCTGATTTCATAGCAAGTTGATTCTTGTTAAAAGCTATCACACAACCTCTATACAATACATTTCCTTTGGTAGATAATAAATCCAACCACTTCAAGTCCCATATTTTTAAAAGAAAACCTTTACATCCATCTAACTTTGGTGAAAGCATTAGACAAGGGAAAAAATCTTTTTCATCAGGCACAGATGCTCCAGAAAAATATTCTTTTAACATTAGGCTCTCCTCTGCTGTAAAAATAGATTTCAAATTCATTAAGAAAAGAGAGACCAATCGAATCGATCTGGTGCCTAAAAAACTAGCCACCATTTCTGCATTATCCAAATTCTCTCCAGCTAAATCCAACAATTGTCTTAAAATAATCACCTTTGATTCTTTAAGCTTAGAACCCCAATTAAAAAAACTGTTATCATCCGTTGCATCAAGACGGGCTCCAAGAACTAAAGGTTCCTCTAAAAGCCAGTGAAGTGAGTATGGATTTTCAGATTTCTGAATACGAAACAGACCCCAAACTTTAAAAAGACTCTTATAAAAAGGTGGAAAAACAGACAAGTCCATTTTTAACGGGTTTAGTAGGAAAAGATGTTTATCTAATCCAAAACCTCCATAATTTCGCAGAATAATGTGGGCAATTGCCCTCCAGCTGACATCCGCTGCACCATCTAAAAGTCTCTGCAAGAATTGTAACCGGAACGCTGCCATTCTGCTTTGTAAATGAACCAGTCCTTGACCTCCTTCGTCTTTTGGTAGAAAAAGAATGCTCTGTTGAACCCAGTGTAATCTGTCCCAAAAGAAGTCCACAAGAATCGCTTGTATTTTTCCTAGTAGTTGAGGAGGAGGATCAATGCATGCCAATTTATGCCACAATGAAGAGGCAACCAGGTTATTAATAACAAGAATGCGTCCTCTGTATGACATCCGGGAGAGCAGCCATTTCCATTTCTCCAAACGTCCTTTAATTTTTTCAACAATTCCTTCCCAATTCTTCTGTTGAGTCAAGTCATCACCTAAAAAAACTCCCAAATATTTTAAACCACCTTTTCCCCAGACCAAACCTTCGGGAAGTTTTGGTTTACCATTGTTCCATTTACCAACCAAAAGTGTCTCACATTTCTTCCAATTCACCTTTGCTGAAGAAACCAAAGTAAAATCATTGATTACATTAAATAAACTGTGTACGTCCTTTTGTCCACTGACAAAAACTATTACATCATCAGCATAAGCTGATAGACATACATTCTTTGTAATTGTACAATCTGGCAAATGCAAACCCTTAATTTTTCCCCTTAATTGTTGTAATAAAGGCTCAATGGCCAATGAGTACAGCATTCCAGATAATGCACAACCTTGCCTTACACCCCTTTTAACCTGGAATGGAGCACATAAACCGCCATTTATTTTTAACACACTTTCAACCTCACTATAGAGTACCTGGACCATCTTGATAAAATCTTGTTTAAAACCAAAAGCTTCCAGAGTTTTCCACAAATAAAGGTGTTCAACTCTATCAAACGCTTTCTCTTGGTCCAGTGAAATTAGTCCAAAATCCAGATTAAGCAATTTTGACACTTCCAATGCATCACGAATTAGAGAAATATTATCAACAATAGATCTGCGAGGAACACAGTAAGATTGGTCTGGATGAATTACTTGACTTATTACCTCAGCCAATCTATTTGCCAAAACCTTAGAGAGCAATTTGTAATCACAACAAAGAAGTGAAACAGGTCGCCAATTCTTTATGTCTGTCAAATCTCCTTTCTTCGGTATTAGCGTTGTCACTGCCCTCCTGCAGCTCAACGGTAACATACCTTTTGACAGACTATCACTCAGCACTTGCAACAAGTCCTCGCCCAACTCTGCCCAAAAAGACTTATAAAAGTCAATTGGGAGGCCATCAATCCCAGGCGCTTTTCCCAATTCCATGCCTTGAAGGGCCTTATACAGCTCTCCCAGACTCAACACTCCTGAAAGAGCTGCATTACCCTCTTCCGACATTTTTGGTAGGGACCTCAAGAAAGTGCTTTCCGCATCAGCTTCTGTTACATACTCACTTCTATAAAGATTCTTGTAAAAACCAACTGCTCTCTTTCGAATATCACTAGGATTCAGCAAAACTTGACCTTCTTCAGACTGCAAGGCCTGAACTAATCTCTTCTGTCCATTTTTTTTCTCTAAACAGAAAAAAAATTTCGACGGTGCATCCATATGACTTATGTTTTGAAATCTGGATCTGACCAATGCCCCCTGTGTTCTATATTCCAGCAGATCTGCTAACTGGGCTTTCTTTTTAAAAAAAACATCTAAGTGATGATTTTCCCCAGTAGATTCAGCTAAATTTTGACATTCAGTTAATTCATTTTCCAATATCTCCAAAGACTTTTTAAACTCTATAGTGACATTACGAGTGTGTTGTTGACACAATTGTCTAATTTGGACTTTACCAAAGTCCCACCACTGTTGTATTGATCCAAAATTAGACTTGGATTTTTTATATTTCTCCCAGAAGTATTTAAAGGAATCTCTAAAGACACTATCACCCAGTAAAGAAATATTAAAATGCCAATAAGCACTTCTAGGTTTAATAGAATTTAAAATAAAACCACATTGCACCATGCTGTGATCAGAAAAACCTATTGGGATAATAGAACACTTTTGAAAAATATTAAGATGATGTTTAAAACTATATAATCTGTCTAATCTGGCAAGAGAAGACATATTATCCCTCATATGAACCCATGTGTATTGTCTTACATTCCCATTCAGCTGTCTCCAAATATCACCTAGTTCATTTTTCTGAATTAACTGAATGAGACGCTTCTGAGAAGACAAATGAGGTTCAATATGGTTTCTATCCATCATGTCTTCCGTGCAATTAAAATCTCCCCCCAAAAATAAATATTCTTCTTCTGCACAACATTGTAAAGTATTACACAATAAATCTAAAAAAATCACTCTTTCAACAGGTGTTGTTGGAGCATAAATACAAATAAAAACTAGAACATAACTTTCAAATACAGCTCTAACTTTAAGTAATCTTCCTTTAGAAATCTCATCAACCACATAGGAAAGTGGATTAAAACTCTTAGAAAATAATACTGCAACTCCTGCACTTACTGAAGTATTATGACTTAAAACAGTTAACCCCTCAAATTCTTTTCCCCAATCTGCAGCATTTTATCCATCACTGTGTGTTTCTTGTAACATGAAAATATCAAGATTCTTTTGTTTCATTAATTCATTTAACATTAATCTTTTCTTAAAATCTCTAGCACCATTCACATTCAAGGTAGCTAGCTTAATTTCACACATGGCAAAGAGGAAAAGAGACAATAACAAAAAAAGCACACACTCCTTGATGTGGAAATTGAAACTAAACTATTAAACATCATTTTTTATTTTCTCCAAATTCCTCACAATTTTCTTTAGCCTATAACCTTCTTTATTTGTGAAACATCCCTCAGCCATTAAACCTTTAGTTTTCTCAACAAACTGTGTTAAATTAGGAAAGTACTCTTGCACACACACACCTCTCTTGTTCTTTGTTGACTTAAGGAATGTTTTGATTTCCTCTGCATTATAACTGCTAACAGAAAACTCACTTAGAGATAACGCCACACTAGAATCTGAGAACTCACTTTCACTGTCTGTTTCATTATCATCACTAGAGTTCAAAACGAGTTTCTTTAGAGCTTTTTTATTTTGAGACTTGTCACTCATTTTTCTTTTTTGAGGCATTTTAAAACTCTCTGCTTCTGTCTCCATGTCTAAATCCACACAATCAGTTTCACTCCTTTTCAGATCAACCTGTGTATCATCCTTTCCAGTATTGCCACATTCTCTTTCTTTTTCAGGAAGTTTTGAATATGTTTTATCAGGTACTGCAGTTTCAGCCATATCATTTTTTTCCCCCTTTTCTGAGTCCATTACTGTCACAACATCATCCGCTATTCTGGGTGTCTCATCGCAAATAACCACTTCGGCCTTACTACTGGATCCACCCTGTGCACCTGCACTCCGTAAATCCACACCAGCTTTACTCGTGCTTGGATGGGAACTATCGTCCCCTTTCTCAGTGTCGCCCTTTTCTGGGCAGTTGCGGATCAAGTGTCCTGGTTTTTTGCATCTAAAGCACGTTGTTTTAGCGGTTGACACAAAAATGATATAATCAAAATCGTCAACTTTAAAACTAAGTGAAAGATCCAATTCCTCATCATCTTGAACTATCATATATGCAAATCTCCTGAAAGACAATATATGCTTCAAAAGTGGATAAGTCGCGCTAATCGGGATCTTTTTTATTGGAGAAACCAATTTTCCATATCGTGCTAGAGCTTTTGTTAAGATCTCGTCACTGAGAAAGGGGGGAACATTAGATAAGGTGACTCGTTTCGAGGGCATCGAGAGGGGAAGAACAGAAACAAATTCGCCATCAATCACAATTCCCTTCTCAACTACCTCATTCACCTTTTCAACGCCACTCAGAAAAACTACTGTAGCGCCGTTCATCCTGGATGCTGATAAAATACATCCGTGTCCCACAACCTCACCAATCGACAGACAAATAACCTCAATACTCGACGCAAAAGCCACCTTAACCGCATGGCGCCGCGTGAGTGTAGACAAAACCCGAGTAGCCGGGGCCGTCATGCTTCTCCGGTAAAAAAAAACCGGTAGCACCCGGCCCTAAACTATCCCAAAAGTAACACTAACAACAACAATCGCAAAAAACAAAAAAAGAAAAATAGAAAAAAGACGCAAAGGCAGAAAACACTCACTCACCACGCACACGCTCACAGCACTCAGTCCACTCGCGCTCAACACCCTCACCGGAAACACGAGAGAGAGAGAGAGAGAGAGAGAGAGACAGACAGACAGAGAGACAGACAGACAGACAGACAGATAGATAGACAGACAGACAGACAGACAGACAGACAGATAGATAGACAGATAGATAGATAGATAGACAGACAGACAGACAGACAGACAGACAGACAGACAGACAGACAGACAGATAGATAGATAGATAGATAGATAGATAGATAGATAGATAGATAGATAGATAGATAGACACAGACAGACAGACAGACAGACAGACAGACAGACAGACAGACAGACAGACAGACAGACAGACAGACAGACAGATAGATAGATAGATAGATAGATAGATAGATAGATAGATAGATAGATAGATAGAAGAGTAACAGTGCATTCGTTTGTAAGTAGGCCATGAGCTGTATTCATAAATGCATGTATGTCTTCACCTCTTGTATTCTGGAGTATAGCAGTTGTCTGGCTTACTTTAAATAGCTCAAAGTCGACTCCCGGCTGGCAGATTTCCTGTTGTTATTTCAGGACTGTACACCACATCTCTGAAAGCATTGGCATTCTTAATTTTTGAAAAGCTTTTCTTTGATTGGAAGAGTCTGGAAGGGCTCTCAGCAGGTAGCTGTTTTATCAGACAGGCCGATTCCTCTCGTGTCTCTCATATGTGTTCTCAGAAGATTTGTCTTTGAAATCATAAGCCTTATGGTTTCAGGTAAACCAGATAAACCAGGACAGACAGAAGTCTGGCTTATAAAAGAACCAGGTAGATCATGATGAAGACTTTGGCCTGTGATCATCTTTAGCCACAGTATCTAGAGACTTCTAATTTCATTGCTTTTTATCCATTTTTATTTTTATACAATCATACCACTGGAACATGCGAGTCCAACCTAAAGCTGTTCTAGTTTTAAAAGGCACAGATAATAGTTACTAAAGACTTTTTGTGCTATCACAATGGGGCTCATTTACTGAATTAAAACAAACAAGCTTTTCTATTTTAGGACAGAAGACCTCTTTCATGTTAGAGTTTAGATACCAGGACATTTCTCTAGAGAGGTAATTATCCTGGAAGACTTCAATGTTCCCTTGCACGGTATTCGTTAACTAATGTATTTCCGAAGGTCAGTTAAAGGTCTTCAAGGACACTGTTCTCTATAACAAACCAGGTCTAATTGATGTTAGTTTCTAATACATAGTGTGGGGGGGGGGTTGCTAGCTACAAGTACAATGGTTATTTTGATAATTAAAAATCTGTCAGTTATTTCTTTGAAAATGTATTTTAATCTTCTTTATTTATAACAAAGTTATTTAAATCTCTCTCACCATTTGAAAGTAGAAGTTAAATCAGTAAATGAAACACTTTCAAGAGCTTTTTCAAGATTTCAATATGAGTTTCGTCTATAGAAATGCATTGAGCAGAGCTAAATACGATTTGTTGTGTCCACTGTGCACATAAATGATTAATTGATCATCAAATTTGTAGTTGATTATTTTTAATCATCATGTATTATAGCGGCCCTACTTAAAATGATGTGTAGCTACAGTTTTAAAGTAGCTTCCACTACACTGATATTACATGCATGAGCCAACATAAAGAAATGTTGTTGGATAAAGTCTTGCAATAATATCTAGAGCTGCATGATATTTTCAGAGCATAGCTGAAAATGTTTTCCTCTTTGTTTGACAGTTGCCCTTTTGATTCACTATAAAAAAGCCATTTGTTTAAATGCTGTGAAACAAACACTCAATTCTGAAATGGAACAGTGTGATGTTTCTGCAGCGCTCTGAGTGAGAGGAAACTTACATCATTACAGGATGCTAATTTGTGTGTTCCCTTTTTTTAAAAAGAAGAAAAACATCTAAAGAAGACACACTAAGGAGAGGTGGTCTGCTCTGTATGTCTTGAGGGAACTGGTTGTTTGTCCTTATTCACTGACCTGTACTCAGCACTCAGCAGGGTCAGGGCCACACAAACACTAGTAGTGCAGTGTTCTAGTCATGTCAAACAAGTACAGAGAGACTGAGATTCACAGAATGATATGTCTTGGTAGTATAAAAAAAAGATTAATCTCTAACAGGGATTTAAAGACAGTGCTGTCTTGTGATAATCATTAACTTCTATTCATTTTTTATATTTGATTTCATATTCATCACAATGGAATTATTGAGTAATATGTGTGCGTTCTTATTTTATTACATTGCTGTTAGATTCAAACAAAACATGTCCTCTAATTTTCTGTGGATGAGTATCAAGAGGATTGTGTGAGTGTGTGACTATTTAATGCAATACTGTAAATATTTTATGATATCACACTGAAGAAGACAGCACAGAGAAAATGAAAAGCATAGGGAATCTTCAGTTAAATGTTGATCAGATACAGTTTAAGTCTTATTAAATCCTATAGTGATTTGCTTTGAGCTCTCAGATTTTCTTGGCACCGCCCAATAACTGTTGCAAATATGCATGCACACCGTCACACACACACACACACACACACACAGCTAAACTAGGTCTGCCAGATTCTCAAGAGACAGGCTGCTGCCTCACTGAACATTAGGAGCACTAGCTAGTTTGAGACTAGAGAGTCTCTCTCTCTCTCTCTCTCTCTCTCTCTCTCTCTCTCTCTCAGATTATATTTTATGGTGCATGTATGTGGTATTTATTTATTTATTCATTAATTGGACAGAAGTGGTTCATAAAGGATTAGTTATCTCAAAAATGCAAATTAGCTGAAACTGGACTAGCCCTCCGGTTAACCAAGATGTAGATGCATTTATTTTTTCATCAGAACACACTTGAAAAAGTTCCAAGTGATTCCATCACTTGCTCACCAATGAATCCTCTGAATGGGTGCCGTCATCAGTCCAAACAACTGAAGAAAACATCACAATAATCGGCAGATAATCCATATGACAGTCTATTAATTAACATCTTGTGAAGTGAAAATCTGTTTTTTCGTAAGAAACAAATCCAATGTTAAAGCATTTGAACATCAAACCTTTGTTTCTTTCCAAAATATGACTCCATAATCCATAATAGTGCTTTCTCCAGTGGGAAATAAATAAATGTCCTCTTACGTCAAACTCCACGTGAGAATCCTTAAGATATATGAATGTTCCAGAGACAAATAACAGCATGGAGGTGACATGAAGTTTCTGTCATTAATTCCTAACCCTCATTTTTGGTGAACTATCACTTTAATGCACTGCAGCTGTTGTGAACGTGCGGGACAAAGCAGGTGTGGAAAGGATGCGAGCAGCAATCTGTCAGGAAGCATGTGTCATGCTGGCCAACACTATACCTGCAACTGCTGCAATCCACAAAAAGATCCATAGATGTCTTTTCAGCTTCATTTCACAAACACCCCCCCCCCCCCCCCCCCCCCCCCCCCCCCCCCCCCCCCCAAAAAAAAAAAACAACAACAAAAAAAAACAATCAGCACAGGTAATCTAAAGATAGCTCAAAGACAAATATGAGCTTTTCTGTAATGAAAGACTGTAGATTTCCGTGGCATGAAAGCTCAAGCATGTGCTTAAGAGAACACACATGGCCTTTATTTATTATTACTGCTCAAATTGAGTGTTTCAACAGCCAATCACATTTGCACTGCATATACAAGAGCATCTCAATAAATTAGAATGTCGTGGAAAAGTTCATTTATTTCAGTAATTCAACTCAAATTGAGAAATACATGTTTTAAATAAATTCAATGCACATAGACTGAAGTAGTTTAAGTCTTTGGTTCTTTTAATTGTGATGATTTTGGCTCACATTTAACAAAAATCCACCAATTCACTCTCAACAAATTAGAATACTTCATAAGACAAATAAAAAAAACCTTTTTTGTGAATTGCTGGCCTTCTGGAAAGTATGATAATTTACTGTATATGTACTCAATACTTGGTTGGGGCTCCTTTTGCTTTAATTACTGACTCAATTCGGCGTGGCATGGAGGTGATCAGTTTGTGGCACTGCTGAGGTGGTGTGGAAGCCCAGGTTTCTTTGACAGTGGCCTTCAGCTCATCTGCATTTTTGATCTCTTGTTTCTCATTTTCCTCTTGATTATACCCCATAGATTCTCTCTGGGGTTCAGGTCTGGTGAGTTTGCTGGCCAGTCAAGCACACCAACACCATGGTCATTTAACCAACTTTTGGTGCTTTTGGCAGTGTGGGCAGGAGCCAAATCTTGCTGGAAAATGAAATCAGCATCTTCAAAAAGCTGGTAATCAGAAGGAAGCATGAAGTGCTCCAAAATGTCTTGGTAAATGGGTGAAGTGACGTTGGTTTTCAAAAAACACAATGGACCAACACCAGCAGATGACATTGAACCCCAAATCATCACAGATTGTGGAAACTTAACACTGGACTTCAAGCAACTTGAGCTATGAGCTTCTCCACCCTTCCTCCAGACTCTAGGACCTTGGTTTCCAAAAGAAATACAAAACTTGCTCTCATCTGAAAAGAGGACTTTGTACCACTGGGCAACAGTCCAGTTCTTCTTCTCTTAGCCCAGGTAAGACACCTCTGACGACAACTGTAGCCAAATTCCTCGACACGTCTGTGTGTGGTGCTCTTGATGCCTTGACCCCAGCCTCAGTCCATTCCTTGTGAAGTTCACCCAAATTATTGAATCGATTTTGCTTGACAATCCTCATAAGGCTGCGGTTCTCTCGGTTGGTTGTGCATCTTTTTCTTCCACACTTTTTCCTTCCACTCAACTTTCTGTTAACATGCTTGGATACAGCACTCTATGAACAGCCAGCTTCTTTGGCAATGAATGTTTGTGCATATCACCATATTCTAATTTGTTGAGAAAGTGAATTGGTGGGTTTTTGTTAAATGAGAGCCAAAATCATCCCAATTAAAAGAACCAAAGACTTAAACTACTTCAGTCCATGTGCATTGAATTTATGTATTTATTTATTTATTTCACAATTTGAGTTTAATTACTGAAATAAATGAACTTTTCCATGACATTCTAATTTCTTGAGATGCCCCTGTATAACTGTCAGCCTGGGAACTCCATAAACATCCTTTAAATCTGAGTAATAACCTTTGGGTGTTAGTTGTGTTTTATTGAATGATGTTAAGCTTCATTTTTGGGCGGTTCCCTTACATGAATTGTTGCTAAGCAACAGCTTGGCCCCAGAGAGGGGTGGCACCACGTTCCCACAAAATACCAGAGGGATTTTCAGTCATCAGCACGAGTCCTGTTTTTATTTTCCTCCATGTGCTTAGATGTATTTTCATTTCTTTCCTCAGCAGTCAATGTTAAATTAAACTTCTGAAGGTCTTTTTTTCTATTTTGTTCAATTCACATTTACTTCTACCCTGCTGTCATTCAAACCTTCTTTTATGGCACCCAAGTGCCATTTTGTTTGGTTGTTTGATTTTTGACCATAAAATCAGTGGAGCTCAGTGCTCTTCAAAATATTATAATTTGTGTTCTGCAGAAGAAAGAAAGAAACACAGCTTTGAAACAACATGAGAGTGAGTAAATTATGACAGAATTCGTTGTTAAGGTCTGGTCATATTGGAAACATTTTGCAGGTAAAAAAAAGAAAAGATCCTTTAGGAATTGTATTAGATGAATCACATAAATTATATTATAAATAATACATGCCCATCTCAAGTTTTGGAGTTTCTTCTTGAGCTGATGAGTTATACTTCAACTTTGACTTTGATCAAATCCAAGTTTGATTAGGGAGAAATAAATCAAGGGTTAAAGGTACAGGTTAATATTTTTTTCCATTAAAATAGTAAACAAACACTAAAACAATGTCATCAATTTTGGTCTATGGTCCGTGTCATTGCTTCGCCTGTCAATAGTGTCACTATTTAAACATCGATCGATTCAAATCATTAAAATTGAAACCCCACCTTGCTTGCACCTTTTGGTTATTGTGGTTTCATATCCTCAGTGTCTCATTAGGCCCAGGCATAGTTTACCAGTCCTGGCTTCTGCTATTTTTGGAGCCTTGGAGGGAATTGCATGATTCACTCTCTGGATCCTAAACTAACTTTTGTCAAGCTGCAGGTCTCCAGCAAGGAGCAGCTGATGATGAATTATTTGTTCGAGGAGGGTTTTTAAGGAGGCCTGGTTGCCGCATGGGGTTAGACTATAATTGAGACAGAGCCGCAGCCACAGAGGGACTCTGCCGCTGCCAGCTGTGATTCCATTAGACGCTGCCATGCCCCCGTGTTACCCTGTCCTCATGTCGCGCTGTTTTTCTCGTCACACTTCTCAACCCCGAGAGGCACAGCTGACGCTACAGACCGTGTTGCACGGATTTTACCGACGAGCTTGAAAGGGTGTTGCTGTGCTATGCTTTGGACTAGGCCTACTTAATTTTTGGCATCTGGCTTTATGTGGGAGATAATTGTTTAGGGTAGCAAGGGAGCCTGCTCAGATGCATGCGCAAACAAACACATATGCACACGGCCGAACAGCTTCTGCATGGAGTCTAATGACTTATTTATTGCGTTTAACCCACACATCAAAAAGGTTTGAAATATAAATGAATGAAGAAGAAGCAAAGTGTACGAGCGTTCATTTGCTCTGTTCGATGCTTATAAGCATTTCCAAAACACAGACCTTAAAGAAAACGGTGTGTTAGCAAACAAACATGCCCTATTTCCACAGGTCTCTGATGCATTCATTCAGAGCATGGAATCAGAGTGAAGGGAGTGTGTGTGTGTGTGTGTGTGTGTGTGTGTGTGTGTGTGTGTGTGTGTGTGTGTGTGTGTGCGTGTGTGCGTGCGTGCATGTGTGTGTGTGTGTGTCTTTGTACTTGCTGAAAAAAGAGAGCAGGTTGTTGTAATCTGCACGTACAGCCAGGCAATAGCGCAGGATTAAAGCACAACACATTAGCAGAAGGTAATTATAGCAGAATGGCGATTCACTGACCTAGATTTGTGTGCTAGCACACACTTATGCTTTTCTATTTTCTTTCATTTAACGAGTAGTTTGCCCAAAAATAAACATTCTGTGATCATTTCCTCACTCTCGCGTCTTTCCAAACCCATATGAATTTCTCCTGTGCATGGAACAAAAAAGGAGATGTTTTGATGAACATTCACGCTGCTCTTTTCCTTACAGTCAAAGTGGATGAGGACCAAGAGCTGTCAAGCTAAAAGCAGCATAAAAGCATCATTATAAAAGTGGTTTATTTGCATTGTGTGTAATTTTTATAGGTAACTTAAAGGGATAGTTCACCCAAAAATGAAAAGTCTGTCATCATTTGCTCAACCACCAGTTCTTCCTTCTTTCTTTCGTCGGCTGAACACAAAAGAGGATATTTGGAAGAATGCTGATGACCAAACAGTTTCTGGTCCCGATTAACGTCCATAGTAGCTTTCTTCTTCTTCTCCTTCTTCTCCTTCTTTTTCATATTTTGGAATTCAAATGGCAAGCAGCTGTTACCCATGTTCTTCAAAATATCTTTGAAGAAGATAAGAGTAAATGGTGACAGAGTTTTCATTTTTAGGTGAACAATCCCTTTAATGCAAATGAAACATTACATGTTAAGTTGTTTAATGTCGGTTTTGTACTATTATGTACATAATGTACAGTAACTAAAAAGACTCAATCCCTAACCATGCATATTAATGGTTTATATATATATATATATATATATATTAGTGATGGGCCGTTATCGGCGTTAACGTGCTGCGTTAACGTGAGACTCTTATCGGGCGATAAAAAATATCGAGAACGAGTCTTCGAACTAGAGGCTCGCAGTCCGTGATGGACAGATTGTTAACGGCTGGTCTATGTGGTAATACAATCGGGCAGGACATCCAAACGCTCACCTATCATTCATCAACCTCAAATATGGCTTTTCATCTGAAAGATGTATGTAGTAGCAACTTTACATGGCCGCTCAATATGATGTTAACCTAGAGAAATGTGCGCTATTGAAGTGTTTGTGTGGAAGCGCGTTTGCTGCAGGACAGGCTCCGGTGCGCTCACTTGCTCTTAAAATCTCCGTCATTCTTGGTCATACAGATAAAAGTAGCCTAACACATCTTTCGAATCTGTAAAGACTCTACGTTTATTTGTGTGCACTCAGAATAACAACAAAACGTTGCGCTTTTAAGCAAACAGGATGCGCTTTAGGTCTCATGTGAACTTGAGCTAGAAACTCCGTCTTTGAAAAATATATATATAGAGTGAAATGTCTAAAAAATAAAAATAGAAGACGTGTGTGTTAGCATGGATGATTTACATGAAATTTAATCTGTGCAACACTGTGCATAAAATGGCTTTCAGTTCAATATAATAACAAAAAACGACATTTTGTGTTTTTATTCAACTAATAAGGTGGGCACGCTGTGATCTGTACTATATTTCTACTGTAATTGACAGTTATCGAAAAAAACAACAAAAAAACAACAACACGGGAGTGGGAGGGAATGGGAGTCATTCTTCCGGGAGTGGAACGGGATTTTCCTCCAGTTTTTTCATGGGATTGGGACGGGAAGATATTAAAGTTTGTGATGCATTTTGGAAACAGGAGATGAGCCCCTGGTCTAATGCGCCACCTGGCTTGAGAAACCCGTTCTCAAAGACTTACTTTTAGTCATTATTTGGGTAGCACACATATTCTGAATGCCTTCGGCAGAATTCAAATGAGCCATTTTAATCTAGATTAATTCCAAGATTAATCTAGATTAAAAAAATTAATCTATGCCCACCACTAATATATATACAGTATCTCACAGAAGTGAGCACACCCCTCACATTTTTGTAAATATGTTATTATATATTTTCATGAGACAACACTGAAGTAATGACACTTTGCTACAATGTAAAGTAGTGAGTGTACAGCTTGTATAACAGTATACATTTGCTGTCCCCTCAAAATAACTCAACACACAGCCATTAATGTCTAAACCGCTGGCCACAAAAGTGAGTACACCCCTAAGTGAAAATTTTCAAATTGGGCCCAAAGTGTCAATATTTTGTGTGGCCACGATTCTTTTCCGGCACTGCCTTATCCCTCTTGGGCATGGAGTGTACCAAAGCGACATCACAGAGCTGGTGGATGTTAGAGACCTTGCGCTCCTCAACCTTCCGTTTGAGGATGCCCTACAGATGCTCACTAGGGTTTAGGTCTGGAGACATGCTTGGCCAGTACATCACACCCTCAGCTTCTTTAGCAAGGCAGGGGTCGTTATCATGTTGGTATACTGCCCTGCGGCCCAGTCTCCGAAGGGAGGGGATCATGCTCAGTATGTCACAGTACATGTTGGCATTCATGGTTCCCTCAATGAACTGTAGCTCCCCAGTGCCGGCAGCACTCATGCAACCCCAGACCATGACACTCCTACCACCATGCTTGACTGTAGGCAAGACACACTTGTCTTTGTACTCCTCACCTGATTGACGCCACACACGCTTGACTGAACCAAATTAGTTTATCTTGGACTCATCAGACCACAGGACATGGTTCCAGTAATCCATGTCCTTAGTCTGTTTGTCTTCAGCAAACTGTTTGCGGGCTTTCTTATGCATCTTCTTTAGAAGAGGCTTCCTTCTGGGACGACAGCCATACAGACCAATTTGATGCAGTGTGTGTCGTATGGTCCGAGCACTGACAGGCTGACCCCCCACCCCTTCAACCTCTGCAGCAATGCTGGCAGCACTCATATGTCTATTTACCAAGCACAACCTCTGGATATTACGCTGAGCACGTGCACTAAACTACTTTGGTCGACCATGGCGAGGCCTGTTCTGAGTGGAACCTGTCTTGTTACACCACTGTATGGTCTTGGCCATCTTCTTATAGCCTATGCCATCTTTATGTAGAGCAACAATTATGTTTTTCAGATCCTCAGAGAGTTCTTTGCCATGAGGTGCCATGTTGAACTTCCAGTGACCAGTATGAGAGAGTGAGAATGATTTAACAAACCAAATTTAACCAAATTTAACACACCTGCTCCCCATTCACACCTGAGACCTTGTAACACTAACGAGTCTCACACATTCTCAAAAATCCTGGGCTATTTTTTCAACCCAAATGCTGGGTTGAGCCTTTTGGGTCATTATGTGGGGGGGTTATTTTTTTCAGTGTTTGGGTAGTTTTTCAGTGTTACTTAGATCTTGAGTTAGAGTAATCCAGTGGTTGGGTTATTTATCGCTGGGATTTTGCATCGTCTTCTGGTGAGAGCAGTTCTAAGTGCCATTGAATTTAAGCATTTCTTCGGTAAATACAGGTTTGTGTACATTTAACTGTATTGATAAAATCGTTTCTATGCTGTATATCGTTCAATTTTATGCAGAGCAACATACAGGTGCGCGGTGTGAATCACTAAACAAACGTTGCTCGTGTCGCGTCGGTCTTATTGCTTGATGAAGAGTCTGATGCTTTGCATAAAATAAACGATTATATTTATAAAAATACGGAATACAAACACTTTGTATGTTAAAATATGTCCTCAGAGCTGTTTACTGTTTGTTTTTGGGCAGGTTATGAAGGCAATCGCAGTACATTTCGTCCATGAGTGAAACGCAGGGCGGCGGTCTTATCCGTGATCAGTTCCCGCCGAACACGACTCCAGCTCGTGCGCGAGAGCCAACGCCGTTACGGTGGAAACACAGTTACAGAGTGGTCCATTTACTCGTGAATTACATCTGTTTAATGTTTAATCTTTACTTCTAATGTTTGTTAAACGAGATTAAATGGGCAATGCTTATATAGCTTACATAAAAACGAGATAAAAAATTATGTAAATGAGAAATAAAGGAGGTTATCACGTAAACCAGTGGTTGTGGAGTATTTTAGAAAAGTTTAGAGGATTTAAGTTTATCTGTAAACATTATTTTAAAAGCTAGTATTATAATACAAAGGAATCAACCCATTAGCTGAGTTAAATCAACCCTTTATGATGGGTTAAATAAATAACCCAATTTACTGGGTAAAATTAACCCAAATGTATTCTGTCCTATATTTACCCAGACCAAATTGGGTTGTTTTTAACTCAGTGTTTTTTAGAGTGCATGACACAGGGGAGAGAAAATGGCTAATTGGGCCCAATTTTGACATTTTCACTTAGGGGTGTACTCACTTTTGTGGCCAGCGATTTAGACATTAATGGCTGTGTGTTGAGTTATTTTGAGGGGACAGCAAATTTACACTGTTATACAAGCTGTACACACTACTTTACATTGTAGCAAAGTGTCATTTCTTCAGTGTTGTCACATGAAAAGATATAATAACATATTTACAAAAATGTGAGGGGTGTACTCACTAACCAAATCATGATCATAAATCATTTTCAAGCTAATACTTATCCTAAATTCATGAAAACATGTTGGAACAACCAAAACCACACTTGCACAAATAAAAAACATACTCAATGCTGACATTGCTTGGTCACACAGTTACTCTGAGAATACTCCAAATGTATTAAAATTAGAACAAAGTTAAGATTTGTCCATACAAACACGTAGCCTATAGTTAAAGCTTTTTGCTGTTTTACTTGATGTTGACATCTTTCCACCAAGACAGTCACTGCAAGAACAATGGCAGGAAATATGTAAGCACCTTGAGGTGTATCGGTGGCACATTGTTCATCTTGTGGATTATTTGAACCTCAAAATGAAAATTTCTGCAGTGCTGTCAGTGCTTTTGACTTTTCTGCCTGCACTTTCTGAATACTTACTCTACATCCCACACTCCGATCTGCTGGCATCCACTCACAGAGTATGATGAACGAATCAGGAGAATCTGAGAAGGTGCTCACACAGTCATATTCAAACATATTCCTTGCTTTTGCATATTGAGCTATATCTTGTGTTACATTTAGATTTCGTGCCACTAGCAGTTCCCAGCAATCTACATGAAGCCAGTGTCAATAACGCTGTGCAGCAATAGACAATCACTGCCTATCAAAACATTTATGCTTAAAATCGTAATAATTAAAGCAATGTCACAAAATAAACAGTGTGTTATGGCCTTATGGAAGATAAATCGATTGCGCTAAAGCCTGCAATATTTTGATGGACAATAACTGTAAGAAAAACAAAAACGGTGCCAAATACCTTCTTTTTTGTTGAACTACATTTTACACCACGGATTCAGTCATTTTAGGAGGAAGCAGCATGATTTTGTGTTATTGATTTAAATGAATAGTTCACCCAAAAATGAACATTTCAAGATGTAGATGATTTTGTAAAAATTTAGCTTGCTCACCATTGGATGCTCAGCAGTGAATGGGTGCCGTCAGAATGAGAGTCCAAAGAGCTGATAAAAACATCACAATAATCCACAAGTACAGTCCATCAATTAATGTCTTGTAAAGAGAAAATCTTTGTGTTTGTAAGAAACAAATTCACCAAAACCATCGCTTCTGGCCATGATATGATTGCATAATCATAATAACGCTTCTTCTTGTGAAAAAAGTCAATCTGCTGTTGTTCTCTCACATCAATTTTTCCTAGAACTCTTTTGGCTTGTTCTTGATCTGCGTATTTCTCTCTTGATTTAGATAAGATGAAGCAATATAGATGTTCAACTATTTTCAATTTTTGAGGGAACTATAGTTCCAGTAAACAGTAATATTGAGTAAATTACATTGCTGACATAATATTGCCATTTGTTTTGTCTGCCTTTGCTAAACAACTGAAAATATTCCAAACAAAGCCACAGTGGTATTTTGTTCCTGAATGATTTACATATATATATATATATATATCATTTGAGTGCTTTTGGACTGTAATATCAGTGGTTTTTGGAAAGCAGATTTAATTTAACAGAATCAACTGTTGTATGAATAAGTGTATACTTCAAACATGGTACTACAGGTTTGCAGCAATAACAGAGATGTGATAAACTCTGCAGGGTATGTGTTAAACCCAATGCCCTGATTGTTATTCTTCAAAGGGTTCTAGACCAGTAACTCTAAAGATTGAATGAATCTGTCTGTTTGGCTGGTGGAGAGCGCATCGTTTCACACAGCTCACTTCACATAGAGCCTCCCCTCTCTCTCTCTCTCTCTCTCTCTCTCTCTCTCTCTCTCTCCCCCTCTCTCTCTGACACAATCAACACAGTGAACCGGTGGCTGAGCTTCTTTGCTCTCCTTACTGAGCAGCTAATGGACTGCTGTCTCTTACCCACTGGCCATGATGCGTTTAAGGTTTGCCTATAGTGCTCTCAGCTCCATCTGAATGACTTGCATTGAGCTTGAAGAAACCATTTTGATCCAAGAACCGCTCCTCTAACTGTTAGACACTGAAAACATGTTTGAGAAATCTTAAAACAAACCTTATCAAAAGAAAAGGGGAAAAACACTCAGATCATCAATCTTTTCTGGACTTTAACTGTATTTTAGTATGTTATTACATTTATCTATCTATCTATCTATCCATCCGTCCATCCGTCCGTCTGTCCGTCTGTCCGTCTGTCCGTCTGTCTGTCTGTCTATCTATCTATCTATCTATCTATCTATCTATCGATCTATCTATCTATCTATCTATCTATCTATCTATCTATCTATCTATCTATCTATCTATCTATCTATCTATCTATCTATCTATCTATCTATCTATCTATCTCTCTCTCTCTTCTGGTCTTTCTGTCTGACAGTATTTCTGTCCATTCTTCAGATCAACTGCATGGCTTATAAAACTTTCACATTTCTTTTAAACTTTTAGATGAGTTTTTGCCAAGCCAACATCAAAGTTTTTCTTGACAAAATTGATCTAGCCGTATATTATTTTGGTCAGAAAGCAGTAGTTTATAAAGTGTAAATGTAGAAGTGCTGATTTCGCTGCTGTTTCTCTGTTTTATGCTTACTTTTCTTTTTAGTAGATGCTTTGTCCCCCTGGAGTAACATAAGAAATGTTTAGGGGGCATAATGTGACTGTGGGTTTCCGTAATGACTATGATAGGACCCAGGCCTGAGTCTCGACCACGGCATTATCACTTCTTTCCACCTGCACTATTACACTGCTTTATGTCTGTTATGTGAACTTTCTGGTGGATCGAGTCTTTCCTAATCTCTCCCTGTATAATAACACCATCAGCCCTAACATATAACCTCTATTATTCCTGCACAATAAAAATAATGATTTCCCAGCGGAGATTCATTTTTAGCTCCTCTTGACACCAAAACATCCGTGTCTGCTTTGTGTAATGCATCACATTGTATGCCGGAGCAGATGATTAATGATTCATGCATCACGCTTTAGACCAGGAGCACATGCGTATTTTGACAGAATTAATAGAAGTCAGGACAGAATGGAGCTTTTGTTTTATACATATTCTGATGTGTGAACTTTCACAAATGCTTATTAGTTAAGTTCAAGTAAGTTATTAATTCACACATATACTATAGTTTATTTATTTATTATTTAAACACATTAATTTATTTATTGATACACAGCAACTGATACACACTTTTCAAAAAATACCAACAAAATAGGCACAAATAAAATAATAAATGATCCATTGTTATAGGAGATCCTAAATATATATAGCTCATTCAAAAATTTAATAATAATAGTGTCTGTGAACAGACAAGCAGTCACTTTATTATATGACAATCTGTATTCACATGTTTTTTCTTTCTCCATCAATGTGAAGATCAACTTTAGGCGTATTCAAATAGACCTGCTTTTTTCTCCCTTTTAGGATCCTTACACTTTTGAAGCTACATGTATAGCTAATGTACTCACACTTGTAAATGACATGGTTGCCTGCAGTTAGATTTATGAACTACATTGGCGTATGTTCATTCTGATTATTGGGCCTAGCAATAAATGCATTCACTGAAAGCATTTTAAATAGATATGGCCTAAGAATGACAATAAATAAATAAATAAATAAATACATATTTGTTCCCAACAATTGCCTTTTGTATTATATTTATATGATTTTGCTTTATTATTTTTCATATATTAAAGCAGTAGAACTATATTTAGAGTTAGAGCATACAATCACAGGAACATGCAGCTCTTGAAACTTCTGGAATTAGGCTATAAAATGAATCCTTGTTAATTCATTTGAGCAGAAATTACTGCAGAAATACAATAGCTTTCATGTTGTGGTGTGTTGGACAAAATAGTCGGGACGGGAGTATAATAAACAGTATGTAGTGCGCGCATCCTCCCGCAGAGGACGCACGTCCGGTTTCTGCGGCCTAAAGCGGCGCAGTGACGTCATCGACCCATGACCCGGAAGTTCTGCCGCTATTTCTTGACACGTAGTTAGCGGTGTTGGCGGAGTCCTGGGCGATTAACGGTGTGAGTAAAGCTTCAGAATCTACTTCGCTAGATATTCATATTTCAGCTGTGTTGTGTGTTTGAAGATGTGTGTAGAGCAGCGCTTGAATGCTGCTGACAGTGACTGAGTGCGTCGCTGCAGTGCTTTAATGGAGCTGTGCTAACTGAACACAAACAAAACAAACGATGCTAAAATAAAATCACTGCAAACATGTGTGACTTCTACAAATATGGCAAAAACAGAATTAACGCGGCATTGCTTTTACTATCATACAACCTTATCTGTCATATATAGTGTCCCTCTGGCAAAAAGCACCGTGGTTCATTTTGTTGTGCTTTATTTTCTTTTTAAACAAAGTTATCATGTTTCTTTGGACAGACACTGTGGTAATACCTTGGTAAATACCTTTTAAATAACATAGTTGGCTTTCACTGAACTAATATCTCCAGCAGGTCTTCACCCAAATGACCATCTTGGCTTTCTTGGCTTCCATCTTGGCTTGGCTTGACTATTATACAAGTCAGTTTTAGTAATATTGACTGATTTCTCTGCTGAATGTCTTCCAGGCTGCTTGCAATGTCAGGGTTTGACAACTTCAACACAGACTTTTACCAGTCGAGTTACAGTGTAGATGATCAGAACCAAGGAGGATATGACCACAGCAACCCCGATGACCCGTACAACAAGTAGGCCTGAGCCGTGCACAAACAACTGATTATATATATATAACTACTATATTTGACTACTTTAGTAATTTCCATGAGTACAAATCTTAATGTTTAAGCATATAATGATATTCTTGGGAATTGTGTGCTTCTAATTTTATATCAACAGTTTGGACAGGACTCTTTTCTATTCTAACATGACAGTGTCTCTGTGTATAAGACAAGAATCAAAGAGAAATGATGATTCAGTCAGTGTGGAAGAACTTGACTGGTCTGCAGAAACCCAGCTGAACACCTCTGGTGTGACTTTAAATGAACCAAAAACTCATCACCAAACACCAACGACTTGTACAAATGGGTACAGTCACTTCATACACTTCAAAACTGTTGCAAAAGACGAGGAAATAAACTTTTAAGTACATTAATTATATTTCCATCTTTGTTGCCACAGTTTGGAAGTGCCTTTTTCTCTTCTAAAGAAAGGGTACTTTTGTCCATATAATGAATGTACAAGTCATTGGTGTTTGGTTATGAGTTTTTGGTTCATTTAAAGTCACACCAGAGGTGTTCAGCTGGGTTTCTGCAGACCAGTCAAGTTCTTCCACACTGACTGAATCATCATTTCTCTTTGATTCGTGTCTTATACACAGAGACACTGTCATGTTAGAATAGAAAAGAGTCCTGTCCAAACTGTTGATATAAAATTAGAACCACATAATTCCCTAGAATATCATTATCTGCTTAAACATTAATACTTTGGGCAATATAGTGTATATAAGATGGAAATGCTTGTCCATTTTTATACAGAGCTGTACAAAAATATAGTTTACATTTTGTGACTATATAAGCAATCACACAGCCGTGATTTGCTATGTAGAAAGGACAGTATATATTGCTTCACATGATTGCTGTGAGTATGCAGGTAAAGTTGAATGTACTGTATATCCAACTTTAAATATATTTCTGGCTGATAATATACAAGGTTCTAGATGATAATCACCATATCAAAGTCATGGTGTTCTTATTTCATATTTGCAGTAAATTGACAAGACTTATTTGTGTTTTAGCTTTTGTAAGCATGTGAGAATAAGTCTGTCACCTAATTATGACTGTATATCTATTGTTGCATTGATAGACAATATGGGCAGTATGACTACTCCCAGCCGATGGGCTACACTGCGCCTCCGGGCGTGATGCCGCCCCAGCAGCCGTACGCCGGGCAGATCTTCCAGCCCACGCCAGCCTTCACGCCAGTCTCCACGCAGTCCATGTACGGTAGCAGCTTTGAGGATGAGCCCCCGTTGCTGGAGGGTAAGAGAGAGACTAAGCTTAAAGGCGTCACCTTTATTTATATTGTGCTTTATTCAATACAGATTGTGTCAAAGTAAGAGTAAATCGATCTCTGGAATGGATTCTGAGCTTAGTTTTTAACAACAGAGGGCAATCTAGGCTAGTTTTACTGCACATGCTCACGAAGAAGAGCACTTGTGCGTTCGGCTGAGTAATGCAAGTGGGTAAATGTACTTGCACCTCAGCTTTTATACAAGAACAATCTTGTAAGTCGCTTCAAACTTTATGAATGATTATTTGAATTTCAAGTGGTGTGAACGTAAAGGCCAAAGTATACTTCACTTTTAACGCATCAGAATAGTACGCACCCCGCTGGATTTTTGTAAGTACACGCAGGTCGCATTTAACTCTTGCAGTGATTAGTTTATCCGCAAAGTGGCAACCCTGCCGTGGAGTATCGATTCACAAGTTAGCTGAAGAGAAACTGCGTAAACGAAACAAACCGCAGTACAGGTTAGCTATACAACGACAACAGAGGTCTACTTAAACGAGAGGTTGGAAAATATCATAATTTGTACAGCTGTAGTATGAAAGAATACAAAGATATTTAAATGGGTTTTAACTTGTGGGAGAGATAGCGCAAACACTGGCCCCGCTAGGCCAGGAGAGGTATTGCAATTTGGCACAAAGCGCATTCGTTGAACGTCGGTGTACACGTACAAGTCAAATAAAGTATGATTTGCGTACGGCTGTATGCGTACGCTTACACGTGAAAAGTAGTATACTTTGGCCTTAAGGAACTGGACGCAAGCAGAATAAGGCTGTTTTGAAAGCGCGCAGTGCCATCTGCTGTTCAAAACTATGCTCAGAGTCACGATGCGTTTGGAAAATCATAGTCGATCCACAAATCGATTGATCGTGACAGCCCTCTGTCAAAGCAGCTTTACAGTGTTAAACCGCAAAATAATTCAATTCTGCTCTAAAAGAGGACAACAGTTGGTTCAGTTCAGTTTAATAGTCTATAAAGTAGCTCCTCCTGCTTGGTTCAGCTCTCGTTCAATAGTGTCTGTGCAATCATGTCAATAATATTGCCAAATAATACAAATCTGTTTTCTAGCAGCGTTTTATTATAAACTATCCCAAACCGTCTATGTACTTTTTAAACTTTTTTTTAGAATTAAAATTATTTTTTTCCATTATAAATAAAGTATTAAATAATTTGCCAAGTCTGAGATTCCCTTCTCGTAGTCACACTGCTGTGGTTCCCAGGGGCCACTTTATTCATGTTTACAGAGAAATCAATAATGCATTGTCTCTTACGTCCCAAAGCCAAAACTTTGAGAATGACTCATTGCTTTAAAGCCAAAAGTGCCACTTGAGGCCGCGTTCACTACAAACCACATCTGTGTCCTTGCATACTAAAGTTAAGTAGTCCTTGTGCCCCAGTTCTTCAGAGCTGTGCTTAAAATGGCCCCGCAGAGAAAGCCACTTAACATATTACTGCTGCTCGTCCAGTACTGAAAGTGCACTTATCATGCTGTGCAATAGTTCAACATCAGTTCTGTCCTTTTATTCTAATGTTCTGCTTTATTAGTGGGGCTCACTATGACATACATCACTGTTACCACTATTAACATTACTCATTATCATAAAACATTTCAAAACAGTGACGCGTGTGGAGGAAAAGCACACAGCGAGAAATGATATCAGATAAGAGAGAAGATATCTTCCAGATAATCAGATTAGCACGCTCGATTCACAAACATGTAACAAATTCGTAATTAGCTAGAATGAGAGTCACAAGTATATGTTAGGAATAAAAATGTACAAATAAAATGAGATTTGCAAGTGTCACACACAGTTCTGGCTGGCATTCATTTGTACAAATGCAGTACGCATTTCACACATTGTTCAATCTGCGTATGATTTGGAGATATTTTTGTCTCAGATGTAGCTCATCGTAACTTCATGCAGTCCTGACTTTTAGGATAAGAACTGAATTGTGTGTTGTGCTGCTGTTTTGGGGGTTAAAACCCGGTTTTAAAGAATTTTGGAAGTTTATTATTTTGTATTTTTATCAGAATCGGGATAAAACAGGATATACACAAACTGTAATCATTCACAATTTCTTCTATATTTGTCACAAAATTGTCCATTCAGATATTAGCCAGCTGCTTGATGTGTTTCCTTCCATCTTCAGTAATGTGATGCTTCCATAATCTTTCTGTATCCAGACGATAGAGTTGTTCCCAGAACCGAGATGTACAGCTGTGCTTATCTGGGATGTAATAATATTAATATATATATTCCGTTTCTAGAGCTGGGGATCAACTTTGACCACATCTGGCAGAAAACTCTGACTGTGCTGCACCCGCTGAAGGCAGCAGATGGCAGTATAATGAATGAAACGGACCTGGCTGGTCCCATGGTGTTCTGTTTGGCCTTTGGAGCGACGCTACTCTTGGTAAGACACGCGTCTGCTTTGTCACAGAAGACCAGCTTTCTTTGTTTCTTCATGTTAAATGTTTTTCTTCCTCGTTTTAGACGGGTAAGATCCAGTTTGGTTATGTGTACGGTATCAGTGCCATCGGGTGTCTGGGCATATACTGCCTGCTCAACCTCATGAGCATGACGGGGGTCTCGTTCGGCTGTGTGGCTAGTGTTCTGGGTTACTGCCTGCTACCCATGATCATCATGTCCAGTTTCGGAGTCCTCTTTTCCTTGCAGTAAGTCTTTTCCTCACCGAACTTCTACATCCTGAGATTTTCATTCATTAATATATTGAATTTACTAATCTTGCTGTTAAATATCACAGTAACACCAAATTCAGATAAATCAAGTGTTTTCTTTTTATGCATTTTATGGAATATTTCTTTTAAATGGTTTTGAAAGATGTATCTTATGCCCACCAATGCTGCCTTTATTTAATCAAAAATACAGTAATATTGTAAGATTTTATTGCAATAGAAAGGAACTGTTTTCTATTTGAATGTAATTTATTCCTGTGATGGCTAAGCTGAATTAGAAATCACTACATTGTTTATTTGGAGCTCAATTATTAATATTGGTGCACAATTATTAATATGTATTATTATTGATGCTGAATAAGTAATATTGATTATCAATGTTTCTGTTTTTTGCCGAATGTTTTTTTTATCATACAGCATACTTATGAATAGTACTGAGTGGCTTCATTTAAAATATTAAGCAGCAAAAACAGTTTTCAGCATTTTAGAATGATTTCTGAAACAACTAATATTATTTCACAATATTACAGTTGTATTGTATTTTGCTTAAATGCAGCCTTGTGTAGCATTTAAAAAGACTTCTTTCAAAAACCTTCAAAATCTTAATTCCATACTTTTGACTGGTGGTGTTTTAATGCATAATGTGAAGTGTTATGTATATGAATTATTAATCCTATCATTTCTATGAATATATATATAGTTCCATCATTTTAAAGCTTGAGCTAGTTTAATACACCTTGCTGAAGTAGCGTTTTCCTGTGTCTTTCAGGGGCATGTTGGGTATCATTCTAACAGCTGCCATCATTGGCTGGTGCAGTTTCTCGGCCTCGAAGATCTTCATCTCTGCGTTGGCCATGGATGGGCAGCAGCTGCTGGTGGCGTATCCCTGCGCCCTGCTGTACGGAGTCTTCGCCCTCATCTCGGTTTTTTGAACTCTCAACCTCTTTTAATGGACAAAATGACCACCAATACGCAACACGCACTCATCCTTTTATTTGAAGACTGCTTTTGTAACACACACCCTCTCTCTGAGTGTATCCAGTGTTTATCATGTTCTGAGAGAATGTGGCATTCATTTCTCTTTTTTTCTTTTTTTTACCTGCCCACCTACTCTGAGAAATGTTTTTGCTTACATAACGCAGGTTGAATCTCATTCTTGTTCTTAAATGCGTTCAGCGCATTTTATTGTTCTTTCCAAAGTAGTTATCTTCAGCAGAACCAGAAAGTGAAGTGTTTATTGAAGAGAAGAATGTGTAATCAATGCAAAGAGTACTTAACATCTTTAAAGCTTTGTGTTTCAGGCAAGCATCTCACTCCAGAACGTTCTTTGCTAAGTACGCTAGTGTTGTTCTTTCTTGGAACTGTTTTTCTGTACATTCCTGAATTGCTGTTGATTGGTTCGTTCATACACTTGGGTCAGTAAGAGTGCCTACATGTTCACACATTTGCACACTATTTCCATCATGTACTGGGTAAATTAAATCAAATGCTACAAAAATGGCATCTTTTGCACGCCAGTTTAGAGGAGTATTTTAGCCAAAATGAAAAAGATTTCATTAGTTACTCGCTCTCATTTGGTTCCAAACCTATGTCTTTTTGTGTGTTGCATACAGGTTTGGAATGACATGAGAATGAATAACTGATGATAATCTTCAGTGTTTCAAAAATGTCATCGCTAAGACTTTAATGCAGATTTTTGTGAGTTGATTTTGTTTTCCAAATGCATTTATCACCCTTCTAACAGAATCTCGTGTCTGCAGATCAGTCTTCTGTACAGTGAACCCTGATGGCTGAACTTTGTCTTCATTTCTGATTTATTAGGTTTCACACATTTATCTTTTGAAATGCACGAGGCAGAGCTAAGGTTAAGCTTTATTACAAATATTTCTAGAACTCAGTCAAATTTACAGAATCGATCTTTCTGACCCGTGGACTGTATGTATGGACTTTTTGTTAATTTAAGAAGCCATGACTGTCCTCTCAGATAGATGGGCATATTTATATACAATGTAACTGTTTTGTATATCAGGAAGAGTACACAAGTTAATATCAATGCTGTCTTGTGGAAAATCTGTGACCAACTGGTAGGGTGTTACGCTTGACTGTTTTAATTGAATAAAAATGCAACTTGTTTCAAAATTGTTGTGTTGAAGTACTCATCATCATCCTATATACAGGTGCATCTCAATAAATTAGTTCATTTATTTCAGTAATTCAACTCAAATTGTGAAACTCGTGTATTAAATAAATTCAATGCACACAGACTGAAGTAGTTTAAGTCTTTGGTTCTTTTAATTTTGATGATTTTGGCTCACATTTAACAAAAACCCACCAATTCACTCTCAACAAATTAGAATACTTCATAAGACCAATAAAAAAAAACATTTGTAGTGAATTGCTGGCCTTCTGGAAAGCATGTTAATTTACTGTAAATGTACTCAATACTTGGTAGGGGCTACTTTTTCTTTAATTACTGCCTCAATTCGGCGTGGCATGGAGGTGATCAGTTTGTGGCACTGCTGAGGTGGTGTGGAAGCCCAGGTTTCTTTGACAGTGGCCTTCAGCTCATCTGCATTTTTTTGATCTCTTGTTTCTCATTTTCCTCTTGACAATACCCCATAGATTCTCTGGGGTTCAGGTCTGGTGAGTTTGCTGGCCAGTCAAGCACACCAACACCATGGTCATTTAACCAACTTTTGGTGCTTTTGGCAGTGTGAGCAGGTGCCAAATCCTGCTGAAAAAATGAAATCAGCATCTTTAAAAAGCTGCTCAGCAGAAGGAAGCATGAAGTGCTCCAAAATGTCTTGGTAAACGGGTGCAGTGACGTTCGTTTTCAAAAAACACAATGGACCAACACCAGCAGATGACATTGCAGCCCAAATCATCACAGACTGTGGAAACTTAACACTGGACTTCAAGCAACTTGGGCTATGAGCTTCTCCACCCTTCCTCCAGACTCTAGGACCTTGATTTCCAAATGAAATACAAAACTTGCTCTCATCTGAAAAGAGGACTTTGTACCACTGGGCAACAGTCCAGTTCTTATTCTCCTTATCCCAGGTAAGACGCCTCTGATGACAACTGTAGCCAAATTCCTCGACACGTCTGTGTGTGGTGCTCTTGATGCCTTGACCCCAGCCTCAGTCCATTCCTTGTGAAGTTCACCCAATTTCTTGAATCGATTTTGCTTGACAATCCTCATAAAGCTGCGGTTCTCTCGGTTGGTTTTGCATCTTTTTCTTCCACACTTTCTCCTTCCACTCAACTTTCTGTTAACATGCTTGGATACAGCACTCTGTGAACAGCTTCTTTGGCAATGAATGTTTGTGGCTTACCCTCCTTGTGAAGGGTGTCAATGATTGTCTTCTGGACAACTGTCAGATCAGCAGTCTTCCCCGTGATTGTGTAGCCTAGTGAACCAAACAGACCATTTTGAAGGCTCAGGAAACATTTGCAGGTGTTTTGAGTTGATTAGCTGATTGGCATGTCACCATATTCAAATTGGTTGAGATAGTGAATTGGTGGGTTTTTGTTAAATGTGAGCCAAAATCATCACAATTAAAAGAACCAAAGACTTAAACTACTTCAGTCTGTGTGCATTGAATTTATTTAATACACGAGTTTCACAATTTGAGTTGAATTACTGAAATAAATGAACTTTTCCACGACATTCTACTTTATTGAGATGCACAGACACAGCAACACAGTTAGTGGGACCCGTTCCCAGTGTTGGGGAAAGTTACTTTTAAAAGTAATGCATTACAATATTGCGTTACTCCCTAAAAAGTTACTTAGTTACTTTTTAATGGAAAGTAAAGCTTTATGTTACTTTTTAAATATGAACAGGGCTTGATTGATTGTTTTTAATACAATAAGTTCTATTTATAGCAAACATTAAAGTCATTTTGCACCAACAAGTGTAATGCAATAATAAAACAATGAAGCACAATTGTTAGTTTATCACGTAAGTCCTTTGCTTATTAGTACGGTTGACCTGGATCATCATAGATCAGCAGCAAAGATATTGGGGATTAGATACATTTGTGTTGTTTAACATATTTAATTATTGCTGGTTTGCTTCATATTCTGAGTTTGTATTTCACTGTTTTAATTAATTTTGATGAATACTGAATCTGTTTTTTTGCAAGTGGGATGAATTAATACACATTCACATTTAGTCTAGATTAGAACTACAGTAAGATCATGTTCACACAGCGCACTGTCAGGCAATAAATGGGGAAAAAGTAACTCAGATATGTTCTTGTTAATTAAAAAGTAATTAGTTACTTTACTAGATACTTGAAAAAGTCATATAATTACATACCTCACATTACTTGTAATGCATTACCCCCAACACTGCCCTTGAGCACAAAACCAGTCTTAAGTCGCTGAGGTATAGCCTATTTATAGCCAAAAATACATTGTATGGGTCAAAG